>CAHIKZ030000058.1:352500-422500 GCA_903632075.3 Acanthosepion pharaonis
AGACATTTCAGGTATATAATAGAAACATTCTAAGAGAAAAAACAAGAACAACACCGTCCCTCCCATAATATATATATATATATATATATATATATATATATATATATATATATATATGTGTGTGTGTGTGTGTGTGTGTGTTGGTCGCGATGGGTAAATTGTCGTCATTTTTAATTTTTAATTTAGCGCATGCGCGTTGTTTGTTTTTAATTTTGTCGATGACACATTACAGAAGGGTCAGTTGGGCACCCTCTGTGAGAAAAAGAGCACCACGACGCAATCAACTCAGCCAGAAATTTAAAAATATTTCGTATATTTAAAATGTTTTCAATCAAAAAACATCTAGAACCCTAAGGAAAATAATGTGCCGTTTTTTCCTCTCTTTTTTTTTAAAGCATAAACCTTTTTGAAAATAGTTGCTTCTTTGGACACAGGTAGATTTCAAAGAGGTAATCATAGAATTTCTATTTTAGGAGATGATAATATGCACAGGAGGCGCGTGGGTGTAAGCGCGGCAAGGAGATTGGTCTGTAGAATTCATGGCTATCACAGAGGGGAAAAAAAGAAACTGATATAGAAGTTGGTTCTGATTGTTACTGTGAGTGAGAATAATTTCAAAACAGGCTTCCATCACTGCTGCTGAATCCCCGTGACAGACTCTTTGAAAGACTTCAAGAGAATACTCAAATGTACATTGCAAGTTGTTGCCCAGAATGTTGACTGGCTGTCAGAAAGATCAGAGGGTAGTTGTTAAAGAAAAGCGGCCGGTGTTCTTTCATACGAATAGTAATCAGAGGACTGTGACTCTCCATTATTTTTTGAAATAATTTCACTCCAAGCATTTCAATAAAACCACTAAGTCGCAAGTGGTGACTAATTGAGAAGGAATATGAGAAAAAAAAAACAACATTAAGGAGAGTGAACAATAAAAGAACAGGAATTAAGAAGAGAGAAGATAACGCTTTATATTATATTTAAATCTTTTAAGATCAATGTTGACTGTAAAGCAAGATTCATTGACTGATTGATTCATTTTTTACGGCTTATCAACCTAATGCACGTTACTTAAATCCAGAAAATATTTTCAGATTCTCAGAATTATTTTAGTGCTAATAATGCCTTAGTGACACTAATTAACCCATAGCTGGGGGACGTGTTGAATTCATAACTTTCCCAACGGTATTTGCGCGTAAGTAAATATAACGGGCTCAACTGTAATTGCAATTCTTTCTCTTAGGTTAACAAATCCGTGTCATTATCTATTAAACTACTTCCACATCCAAGCCAGCAGTAACTGGTATTCTCAAGCGGTCACCCATCTACGTAGTGACCAGCCTCAACATTGCTTAACTTCTCTGATCGTACGGTAATCGGTGGTTCTACTTGATGTGGCCGTATACCTGGAGGACACGTAGCCGGAAGAGAGTTCCACAGTTGAGAAGTACGAGAAAAGACACTTGACATAGAATTTACAATTATATTTAGCTATTTCCACTGTAAACTAATGAGACCTTGTCGCTAATCTAGTACTGCTCTTAAATTCCTAAAATCTAAGTAAAATACGGAAAGGGTTCATAAGAATAATTGCTATTAAAGTATTGATAGAAAAGACACAGGGAACTACATTACGGTAGGAAAGTGAATGAATGTGATAGACCAGATCAGAGCGACTGACTTTGCAGATTCTTATTTGGATTTATAAAGGTAGTCTCAATATACAATGATAGAGTAATGTTTAGCGGGTGGATCGGATTGAGAAATTGGAGAACCGAGTTCAAATTACAGTCAGATACATTGCATTCACTTACGTGCTAATACCCTTGGGAAAGTTATGAATCCTTTTCTTCTCCTCTCCAGCTATGGGTAAATAGCAAGACAGATCGGGTTCTCTAGCCTTGGATGGCAACTGGTCTACCGAAGAAAGAAATAGCAACCTACGGCGGGAAAAAGTCTGCCTCGTCAGTCATGTATCAATAGATGCATGATCGCCTAAGTGTGTATGGCATGGCACATAAGGTGCGATGGATAAATTGTCGTCTAAATTACACGAAAATGAAAATAACACTGACATTTCATTTTAACAGATGTATTTACCAAAATTACACAAAATTATTTAAAGAGTAAATTTATCCAATAAAATCGCCATAGGCTTCAACCTTGGCCTCCAGACGATTTCGGAATCTCCTCCAACTGTTCTGGACGGTCTCGTTGTTTAAATTGGTGAATTCTGCCATAATCCATAGTCTTTAGTGTTACAAGGAGTTTTCTTGGTCTCTTGGTCAACTGCACCTCACACATAATACTGATCGGAGTTGCAGTCTGCAGAGTTAGGTGGCCAGATGTAAGGGGTGCCGTCGTCGCAGAAAGTGTTCCACAGCCATGACTAGGTTCTCCTGCTTCTGTGGCATGCTGAAAAGTCTTGTTGCTAGACACAGACCACCTTCTTGAACCAGGACGGCACAACTTTCTCAAGGCACTTTATGTAGGCCTCCGTGTTGAGCCTAAGGCCCTGTGATAAGATTAATGTAGGCATGAGGTTTCCATCACTAGTTATCACTTCAAACATCTTCGTAATCACCATTAGACTCATCCAACTCTCAACGAATACTTTGCACTTTCCTGAGATTGACACCCAAACACTGAAATATTCGTATTGGTGCTTCCGGCGCGAAGACCAAGCAGTACAGTATGCCATTTCCAAATTTCTGGCGGAGTAAATTGCGTCATTGTGCACTTTTTCTCACAGACGGTGCATTACTGACCTTAATATACTGTGCAGTTGACAAAATCAAACACAAAAACGCGCATGCGTGTAATTAAATGTATAAAATGGCGGCAATTAAACCATTGCACCCTATATAGCAGTAGTATCATAACCAAGTAGCAGTATTCTAACCAAGGACGTTTATCAGGCGAAAGAAGCCATTTACAAATGGTTACTTGAGCTGAAAACAACGCTTTTAGAGGTGAGAATAGAAGTAATATACCACATCTGAGGATGAGAGAGACTAAGTTGAGGACTATCTAGGAAATGCTTTTTTTCTCTTCACTGATACTTCCGAAAGCCGAGTTCAAATTCCAGTCGAGTTTCTTATATTATTTTACGCGCACATAACGTTGGGGTAGGTATAAATCCATCTATTCTCCCCCTCTTCAGCTATGGGAAAATAACAGGGAAGATTGAGCCCTATCGCCTTATTTGGTAGCTAGTCTAGGATAAAGAAACAACATTTTGCTTTTATTTAATCTTTCCCTGTACACATGAATTAATGTATATCTTTGTACGTCACAGTGGTTTCCTAGCTGCCTGTCCGTGTCTGGTTTTCCTTGTTCAGATTAATTTGCGTATAATGAAAAGGAAAAAAAAATCATTACGTAAATTTCAAAACCTGAATTCGAATCATTTTGACTCGAGGACAATCAGTTCTTATTTCAATTATTTTATTTTTTTCGTTTATTTATTTTTTAAAGTCTTTTATTTTCCAGAATTATCGTGGTGCCATTTTATTTGGTTTTTTCTTCTTACGTATTCGTTCTCATCTCATATTCTCGTATTTTCTAAAACTATTTCGACAAGAGACCAAATAGACAAACGTGAATAAGGAAGTTTTTAATGCACTGGTTTAAGTTTTTTTCCTAAAAAAAAAATAATCAACATGAGGAATTATTTTTGCTTATTTACTTTTTTTACTTAAACAAAAAAAGGGTTATTTTAAACTATAGTGGAATCGGAGTGCCGAGTTCAAATCTCGGTCAAGTTTGTTGCATTCACATTTGCGCCAACCCTATTCGGAAAGTGTGTATCCCGTTGATAGTAGTTCAATAACAAGGTAGACTAAGATGTCTAGCTTTGATTAGCAGTCAGTCTAACAAAATGAAAACGCTGATTTCAGATCGATGTGGATATGCGGCTGACAACTCCACCCGGTAAAACGTTATAGAACCGACAGAAGGAACACGTTGCTTTGTGGTGCTGTCACTCTCTAATCTAAATGCACAAATAATGTGGAAAGGACACTAGCCATTAGCATCATTCCCTAGCAGGTCAACCTCCTCTAATATTAACCTCTTTTATGTTTCTACTAGATTTAAATAGTTTAATATCGTCTAGCAGCAAATATATGTTGTGTTATCCGTTTACGACTGTCGACTGGAAAATTCAAATTGTGACCAAGGTATAAATGTCAATCGACATGCAAGTGTTACATAATACAGCAGGTAATCGATCAGTTGTTGTATTTTGGAATACTTGCATGTCTTTCAGTCTAACTTCTTTTCTAGACGTTACTTCTAAATGAGAAGTATCTACAAGATTGCATTGAAAATCAAATTTTGAAGTCTTGTCTTTTTTTTCGAAGCTCAAACTCAAACTTCTGGAAACAATGTATAACTTAGCCTAGAACGACATGGTGCTAAATAGCGTGGGAAAAATCCCTGCTATCCTTCAAAATTACCTTTAAAATCCTAACATTTATCAAGAATCAAAACCGGCAATTGCTACAGGAGGAGAATTTACAACGCTTCGACATACGTTGTCCATAACTGTAATCAATAACTTTCCTGGTCATTTCTCAACTTGGCATCTAAACTGAAGACACAACCATTTACTCTTGTTTCATTAGTAAGTCTGATCAGTTCGATGAAGTCAAAAAGGCAGCTGATCTCCAAAATGACCTACAGTCTGACTTTGACTAGTGCAAGGAGTGGCTTGTCGATTTTAACTCCTCCAAAACGAAACTGCTCTCTATCAATCAATCATCTAAGAATCCCTTCCTTACTTCCATCAGGATTACTGATGATAACCTCCAGGACAGTGACTCCTTGTGACTCTTCGGGTTAACATTTTTCGCTGACATGAAGTGGATTATATTAAATCAATTACTAGGTCTGCTGCTAGGAAAGGTGGTTCACTGTGTCGTACCAGACAAATACTCTTGCTAGAATGTATCTTGCATATCTGTAAGTATGCAATTCGTCTGTGCTTTGAATATTTCTGTCACATCTGGTCTAATGCTCCTTCTATATATTTAGAGATTCTTAATAAAATCCCAAAAAGAATCTGCGGTGTTACTGATCTTGAACTGGCATCTCGGCTTTAGTCACTTTCTCACTGTTATAATGTAGTTTCACTGTGCCTTTTCTATAAATACTTTTAAGGTAATTGTTCTGATGAATTTCCATCTATGGTACCTAGACTTTAGGAACTTCAGCGCAGAACAAGATTGGCGGCAATTTTTCATCATTTTACAGGTGAAATGGCGTGATGTAACCGTAAGTTCTATGCTAAGAGTTTCCTCAATCGCACTTATCGCTTGTAGAAATCTCTTCCAGTTTCTTGTTTTCCAGTTAAGGTTGATCTTCAAAAATTTAAGTGTAATCTCAGTCTTCTGTCTTTTAGTGTTTTATCTCCTTAATATTATTGTAACAAGTGCAAGGGAAAGAAAGAAATATTTCTTCTCCCAATTACGTTTATGGGCATTGATATATCCATAATGCAACAACACCGTAGCGCACGAACAGGGCGGAATTGCATGGACATAATATATATATATATATATATATATATATATATATATATATATATATATATATATATATATATATATATATATATATATATATATGTCCCACATGGAGAACTACACAGCAAAAACGCCTCGAGGCACTATAATGGTTAGCAAGCTTCTCTCGCTAGAACAATTACGACTTAGTAGTGAGTTCGATCCTCACTGGGTGTCCCATACTTTCGGCCTTGTGCCATATCTAAGCTACACTTGGAAAACCACTATATCTACATAGAAAAGCAAAGGATAAGGATTAATAAAATCAAAGGTCTTAAATATAATTTGAAGATATTCCTGACCTGGAGAAGCCATTTTTAGGACTCTAGATTTAAACGGGCTGGATTCATCTGTGTCCCAAAGGGAAACGTCATCATGTGATTGTAAGCTGGGGAGGCAGATTTAGCCTCAGCTTGGGCCTAAGGTCAAGTCTATAAGAAAGCAACCATTTTGGTTGGTTACTCACGGACTGAAAATCGACTCCCGCTGTTGGTCACTGTATGAAGTGACGTCACGAAGCGGTTGTCATGTGACTACGGGACTTATCTTTGTGCAAAGGGAGATAAGCGCGTTATGTATTCCTATAGTATTTTCTCATATTCTCTAACACTCAGTAAACCCGCGCGTCTCAGTAGCATTATTGTCTTGCACGGGGTGAAATGAAATGAAAAACAAAAAAAATACTGTCCCTGATAGAATACATCTTTTTTCTGTTATTTTAATTTCATTCTTCCTACTTTCTTATCATTATTTTTTTTGTCTTTATTTTTCATTTCACACTTGGCATTGATTGGAAGTGTTTTATCCATGCGCTCACATCACAACTGTGGCACAAGGCTGATGTTTAATCAGCGAAGCTTTACGAAATGTCAAAGTCAGTCCCGTCACTTCCCCATTGGCTGGGGGCGCCTCAGGTGCCGGGTAAAGATCTCATCCCTCTCCCGAAGAACAAGTACTGTCTAGGGGGGATGGCTTGCAGGGGCTTGAGCCAGTATTAATATCAAGCAACCAAAATTAGCCATCAATGAAGACTTTACGATATCACAAAAGAGCAAAATGACGTCATTATAATCATTTAAACATCGGTGGAATGGAGACTGGAAGTGGGACAAATTAATAGAAGCCTTAGTAACATCAGGAAATGAGATGTTCTACTTCGTGCCACCATTTCATCATGTCAATCATTTCAGCTATCATCCATTCCATTTGTTAAAAAAAACATAGAGAAAAAGGAATGGATGACAAATGGAATTCTTGACATGATGGAATGGTGACAGCAAACAGCACCAAGGTATGGTACAGAAATGTTATACTGGAACACACCTATTCTATAGTTAATAGACTCGCCCACCTATAATAAGTAGGTGTAGTAAGAGTAACAAGTCAGTCGCTCAGTGAGTTGGCCAGTTCGTCGATGTCGGACGACCTTTAGTCGGATATTAAAGTATCAGCCACCACAACTAGATTACTGCGTCATTACCTATTATATCAAGTTCCTAACGTTTTGTACGTCGAACCTATTTTAGGACCGACTTAGTACAAATACAAGCCTCCACTTGAAACCACTACATAACAACTTGGCGACGAGGTATTCGGATTCATACGAAGGAAGAAAAACCTTTCGTACTCTATAACAACTTGGCGACGAGGGATCCGAACTCATACGGAGGAAGAAAAACCTTTCGTACTCTACAACAAGAATATAGAAAATTACACGAAGAAATTATAAACAAATGCAGGCGTTCAACGAAGGATTACTTCAATAAAATGTGTACAGAAACAGAATAAATGTTCTTTTATATATATATATATATATATATATATATATATATATATATATATATATAAGAATAAGAGAAATAACATGACTAAACACATGATCATAGATAGGATACATAAAATCAAGAGAAGTAACAGAGAAAATACAGAAAGATGGAACGAATACATCGGAAAACTCTCACAATCTCGTCAGATATGAAGAAGAGATGTGAAAAAACAGAAATATGGTTCTACAGAAGGATGCTGAGAATACAATGGGGTGAACGCGTGAAAATTTAAGGGAAAAATGTGAAGAAAAAATAAATGTCTAGTTAGAATCAGAAAGAGAATTGAAATTTCTATGGTATATAATAAGGATAGAGAGCTTGGAAAATTTGACACTCACATGAGATATTGAAGGCAAGAGGAAAGCAAAGCCTAACCTATCTAACGAAATTTTATAAATGGTTGGCAGAACAAGAATTAGGAGAGATAGCAAAAAAAACTTGTTAAGAGGTACGAAGGATTGAAAGTTTTGAAGGGCCATGATCGCCCACGCCCTGAAGGGACTCAGCACATACAAGAAGTTGTTATCTGATACCCTTTAAAGAAAACAACTTCTGAAAAATAAATGGATTATTTTTGGACTGTATTCAAACGTACGCTATACACTCCCTTAAAAAAAAACGCCTTGTGCCGCCTTGGGAACGGATCGGCGGTTGTGTTACATATCTTAATGAAAAGAATTAATTAAAATCTCAGCGAAAAAAATGATGAAAAGTATCAGTGTTCGATTCTCTGAGGACTCCATATTATAGATAGTGTTGTCGGAATGCTAGTTGTGTTTATGCAAAAAACACGTGTCTCTCGGCATATTTTCGCGTAACAATTATTGCAGACTCGAATGGGAGTGCGAGTAATAAATGATTTACATAAAACTATTTCTAAAACAAACGGCAATGTAAGTATTAACAAAAGTATACCGTGACAATAAAAGAAGAAAACATTTAAACTAGAGAATATTTTTGTGTGTATGAAGTGTGTGTATTTTGTTACAACGAGGTTCACTCTTTACAAGGCCGGGCTCCCACTCGAGGTAGAGGGTTACGTTTGGGGGCCATTTGTGCGTAAATGAGTGAAAGATAATGCCTTGAACAGGTTAAGATTGTAGTAACACCCTGTTATGAGTCGATCCCAGAGGGCGGTGGTTTGCCGGAAGAATCTGCACAAGTGTAATACAGATGGAATGTGGGTGGTTTGCTATTATGTAAGTGGCATGGTATATTTTTGCTCTGAAGTGGCATGACGTATTCTTGCTGTTTGCTTCGGAGAGACAAGGGAATGTTGTTCCTCCGAGAACCTTTCGTGCAAGTAGTGGCACATCAGTGAGGGGCTTGCCATTATACCGCCTGTTGGAGAGAGGTTGAAGGGTGGAGAATAATTCGCCACCCACAAGAGCTCGAAGACGCTTTTGAAATCTATCAAGGCTTGAGAGTGAGGTCTGAGAATCACCTGTCCAAATCTGACATTACTCCATTTTTGGCCGGATTAGGTTCCTTTAAAAGTAGAGCATAGCAGGAGGTGTCATGTATGTAGGAGTTCCACTTGAGGTGATGTGTGAGTATGAGGCCTAACAGTCATTCAAAGCGCGATGCTTCCCCTAGGTGGATTCCGCTCGTCCTGATTCGAGGTCAGATTGGCGATGATGGGTTGTAACTATCTTGGTCTTCGAGACATTGAATGTAACCTGCCAGTTATTAAGCCATTGGGTAGTTTGCGCAAGATTGGAAAAGAGACCGTTCGCCAATCTCCGACCATCAACAGTTTCAGAGGTGTGCCTGCATTCTGAGTATATTCTTATGAAGATCAAAAAAAAAAAAGAGTTGTTCCGAGGAATGACATCTAGGGTCCCAGAGAACTGACCATTGATAACTACCTTCAATGATCTACCTGTTAGGAAAGATTTTATGATCAAGAAGTCCCTTCCGGTGATTCCATAACTGGAGTAGTAAGCTTTGGGCTACACCTTGTCGTAGGCCTTTGAGATATCTAGTGCTATGGTTCTCGAGTCGTATTTTTCGTCAGTAGCCTCACTAATTCTGTACGTGATGTTAGGTAGGATGTCAGCAGTGAATGGGGCCGACCAAAACCCTTACTGTTCGTCGCTGAAGAGCTTGTTATTTTCTAGTTGCTCGATGAACCTCTTATTGATTATGGCCTTAAACAGATTGCTGATGTTACTGAGGCGGCTGATGGGTCTGTACTGGGAGTTAGAAGATCGCAATCCTGCATTCTTGAACATTGGACACACGCTTAGCACTTTCCACAGGCTTGGTAAAGATTTCTTCAAGCAGCGGTTGAATAACTTTGCAAAGATTAGAGATAATTCTAGCTTGATGTTCATAAGGACAACTACTGGAATTTTGTCGGGACTAGTGGATTTCTTAGGGTCAAGGCCTTTGATAAGTCTGGATATTCCACTGCTGTGATGGTAATATTACTGAGATCAGGCTCGGAGAGAGGTCTTGGGGAGGGGAAGCTCTCTGTTAAGTTAGAGGCAAAGATAGAGGGGAAGAAATTAACCTTATCTGTCGAGGAGAATATGACCTCGGGGCCATTTATAATTGTGGACACAACCGCTTTAACTCTGGCAATGATTTGGTTGGTGATCTTCCAGAATTCACGGGATCCAATCTGTTTCTTTTCAACCCTGATCTGGACTGCTCGTTCGTAGCTGCACTTGGCGTCTTCTAGGACTTTTTGCAGTGATTGCGGGCTGTTCGAAATGCAGTAAGTTCTTTTTTAGTTTACTTCTTGATTTTCTCCTCATAATTTCGAATTACTTCTATAAATTGATGCTCAACATCTTGTTTACTTCTCCAGCAAAACCCAATGAAATGAAGCCGTGTTCACAATCCTTATTAGGTTTCCATCTAGTTCGTAATTGCTTTTTTATGGACAGAACGATGGGTGACCGCTTGGAAATACCACGTGTAAGCTTGAATGTGTGGGTGGTATAATGGATAATGGCTCTGAATTGTTAATCCGTGAGCCGAGTTCGAATTCCACACTGGTTCGTTATAGTCACTTACGCGCAAATATCGTTAGTAAAGGTATGAATCCACCTCCCCTCCCCCTTTCACTAAACCATTATTACCTCCCACACCAAAATATTATAATCTAAAAATATTTTCTGGCTTTAAATAGCCTGCAAATGTTTGATAAGCCGTAGAAAACAATCAAACAATCAATCAATCTATCAAATTCAAATCAGCCTTAAGAGGGATGGGTTCCGCCAGGAAATCTTGTTCTAGACACACCCACTGATACTATGGCTGTACCTTATGTTATGCTATAACAACGTTAATAGGCTACGGGAATCTTGCAATTCAACGCCCCCCCTCCAAAAAAATGGTTATAAAAAACAACTTATAAGGAAATAATGATGAGCGTCGGAACTGTGAGCCGCTTTTTGCGTAGAGCGATGGTTAGCACACCAGTCTCGAAGAACGTAACATGGTTCAGTCTTTTCGATTCTCATGGGTACCCCTATATTCTAGCAGTTTTAGAGTAGATCAAACTTAATAATAATCATTGTAAAAAGCAGCAGATAATAATAATAAAACCTTCCGTTGTTTTTCTTCCTTTTTATAGAACGTGTTTGTTTATATTCTCTACACATTGTATTTAATGATTTATTTGCCATTATTTTTAACGTTCCGCTAACAATGTAACCTTTTCGCTTTAGGAAGCTACTTCTTTGGTGAAGGATATTTGAATTGTTGATTTGTTTTGCTTGTAAATTTTACTTATTCAGGAATTTATTTCCACTTTCTTCGCGAGTTTTCCTTGATTCTTAAACATTAATTTTGCCATTTTCTTTTCATTACTGAATTGTAAATTTATAATTTTTTGGTGCGTGTAAACCATTCTTCCAAAATTCCATAGAATTCACGTTGATTTTTGGTGTTGTACGATTTTTGCCGACAGCATTTAATTGTCTTCAGAAGTTTGAAATTCAGAATCAAATAAACTGAATGTACGCATGCATTCTTCCTTCTCCGCACTTCCTTCTCTACTTTCTCCTCACCTCTTTCTCTCTCAGACACATACATACATACATACATACATCCATACACACACACTCACACTCGTATATATATATATATATATATATATATATATATATATATAAGTATGCATTTCAACATCAGTGCACACATTATATGTATATATATAAGTATATATATATTTGACAATATATATACACACACACACACACACACACACACACATATATATATATATATATATATATATATATATATATATATATAATCATATGAATCTAAGAAAGGTTATAGATTAATAAACGTTTCATATTTGTTTAACATATCATTTTGTCTGATACCGATCATTATTTGATCTGTATTTGATCTCAACACACACACACACACACACACACACACACACACACACACACACACACACACACACACACATATATATATATATATATATATATATATATATATACATAAAATGCGTGAATTGATATTATAAATATATAATCAATATATCAAATATATATATATAATCCATGAATTGATATATATATATATATATACATATACACAGACATATATATATATATATATATATATATATATATATATATATATATATATATATATATGTGTGTGCGTGTGTGTATTAGTATCATTTTGGAATCAGGTCGACTACATGAGGTAATTTTAAAAATTGCGCGACAGATGCGGACCCACAATCCTGAAATTTTGGGTTCCAAAGTTTTCATTATTCTAATTGTTTTCAGATTCCACCATCTTGGCTGATAAGAACAAATAAATGCACACAACTCTGTAGCTTTCAATAGCTCATGTTCAAATGAAAAATTAGTGTTTCAAAATAAAACTGTCCGTATTTTCAACTTACTCCTGGATGCCGACATATCGTACAATTTTTGAATCAAATCGACTCCCTGAGCAAAATAAAAACATTCCAGGAAGGATCAGAATCCGCAATCATCAAATTTTGGTCTCCCAAGTTTTCATTATTGCGATTGTTTGTGACGAATTTTTTAGTACGATGACAATTTTTGTAACTTGGAATTAAAAAATGAATTAATCGGAATTAATTGCGAAATCCAGCGAAAGTCACACATGAAATAAAAAATAATTGCTTGTATGGAAATTAAAGATATACGTACATCAAATTTTCTTTAAATTAAGTGCCGGCAGAAGAATTATAGTTTAACTTTTAAAAGGTAAGCTTAAATATTAATGCAGCGATTAATTTTGAGTTCTTCTGTAGTTTATTGTTGCCTATCGCATCTAATTCCCTCTCATATGATAGGTCGGCTTTTAAGCTAGTTTTATATAAAATGTTTTGTTGGTATTTCTACTGTAAAACTACTTTTATACTTCTATAATGTTTTGTTTTTGTTTGGAGATTCACTATTTGTCCATAGATTGGCGCCTAACAGGTGCTACCACCCCTGGACAGGGTGGACCTGGGGACAACAGCAATTAAGAGGTGATTGCATACTCCTCAAGACGTCTAATCTCCAAATCAGAGATCTTCCTGCCGGATGTAGTTTATCGTCATAGCCAGAATTAGTAGCAGAAGGATACTGAGAAGACCATGAACCAAACATTTGAGAAAAGACGGATAAAATAGAAATAAAATGAAACTTATACTTGACATCAGGTAGAGACAGGTTAGTCACATGCCAGAGTGGTTGGCTGTTTTGTTTAGTGGTATAACAACATGTATGGGTTATTTAATGCCGAAATATAAATATTTCGAACACTGATGTATGCCTTCAACTACAAATAATTGTAAATTTATAAATTTTTTGGTGCGTGTAAATCATTCTTCGAAAATTCTATACAATTCACGTTGATTTTTGATGTAAGATTGATTGTTGGTCATTTTGCTATGAAATGTCTTGTTACTAATTTTTCTATAAATAGGTATTGTTGGTAATTTTACTATAACGAGGTATTGCTCGCACTTTTTGTTTAATACAAAATTGTATTGCTGGTATTTTTACTATAAAAATGTATTTTTTTTTATTTTTATAGTGTTTTCTTGTTGCTTGGGCGTTCACCATTTGCCCATATCTGCTCTCTTAACAGGAGTTACCACCCCTGGACAGACTGAAGACTATAAGTAAACAAAGTATAACATATTTAGGGAGCTTGAGTAAATGGATTTGCAGAACAAGATTTAAGAGAAATACAAAAATATTTTGTAATTTTGTAAGATATCTTTAATTATTTCTAAGATACAACTGTTCAAAGATTAATTTAAAAATTTTGTAAGGAAATTTTGTATAACCATGATCGCCTACCTGCTGAACGGACAAATCATATAAAAAAGAAGACGGCTGTCCCTAAT
This sequence comes from Acanthosepion pharaonis, assembly GCA_903632075.3. Classification (NCBI taxonomy): domain Eukaryota; kingdom Metazoa; phylum Mollusca; class Cephalopoda; order Sepiida; family Sepiidae; genus Acanthosepion; species Acanthosepion pharaonis. Next base: position 366,240 of record CAHIKZ030000058.1, read on the forward strand.
CGGAACGATTAAAGATAACCATTGATGAAAAGCGTTCAGGTTTTACCAATCGGTAGGGTTTTGTGTCCACGCGTGACATCACACCTAGTTGCAGACTCAGCAGAAATAGATGTATCTTGGCTAGGATAGCTTAGTACAATTACTGACCTGGAATCTCGTCTGCAGTCGCCCTCTCACAGACGCGCCGTCGCCTCTCTCTGTCTTTTTTTACAAATACTTTTATGGTAATTGCTCCGATGAGGTGCTTTCGTTGGTTCCCAGACTTCGCGACTTCAAGCGTCCTACGAGGCTGGCATCTCGCTCTCACCATTTCACTGTTGAAAATTGTTAAATGTAGTCGCCTCTTCTACTCCAATAGCTTCATATCTCGCACCTCTCGCTTGTGGAACTTCCTTCCCTATTCCTGTTTCCCAGATAGCTATAATCTCCAACTGTTCAAATGTAATGTCAACCGACATCTCCAGTTGCCTTGATCTATCCATTATCCTTCTCCCCATCCTTTCCTCTATCACACCTATCTGCTCTCGCTCTAACCCCTTGCGTGCTCATGGCTTCCTGCCTTGCTAGGCCTGAAATGCTTAATATATATATATATATATATATATATATATATAGTTGGAGACATAAAATTGTGTTCAAAATATTTAGTTTTCGGTATTAATTAACCAATAGAGATTGATATGCCGCTAAATAAAATCACGCAATGTTACTAGGTTGCCAACCTTTTTACTGTCGAAACAGTTAAATGTAACCGTCTCATCTACTCAAACAGCTTCTTCTCTTTCACTTCCCGACAGTGGAACTCCCTTCCTCTTACTTGCTTCAAAAATTTAAATGTAATGTCAGTCGACATCTTCTGACGCATTGATCTTGATCACTGCCCTTCTCTTTATCCTTTCCTCAAACACCCATCTTTACTCTTACTTTCACTCTCTGTAACCCCTTGCGTTCTAGTAGCACTCTCACCTTGCTTGGGGTTAGTGCTTAAATAAGAATTTTAAAAATATTATATAAATAAAGATTTAGATGTCTTTCTGCAATTCGTTCATATTACAGGTTCTGCAAACAGATATGTTTGCGAATAAATCATACAAAGAAAGTATCCTCTTTTTAAAAGTTTAAATAATGAAAAGATTCGAATATTTGATTGCTTACTGCTGTTGCATATATTTTTTTCTGTCTGATAATACAACGCTAAAAAGTAACATTAAAGTTGGTTGTTTCCCCCTCAAGTGATTTTAATTTCAAATTGTAATTACAAACTTTTTTCTCTTCTCAGTTTTCGAAGAATGTTATTTTAAACAAATAAGCAATAAACACGCGAAGCAACGGAATCTTGGATTAGCGCAATGAAAACTGTTAATTTGTTTCAATGAAAATATTTTTTTCCTGTCGAATAGAGACTTTTCTTTAGTGACTTTGCCATAGAGCTAAAATTGCTGGCTGTCTATAGAACAGTTATCTAGATAATTAAAACAAACAAGTATCGTTTTTTGATTATCGATAGTGACGCATTTGCAGTTCGAAAAGGATTCTGAAATCTCGTTTTCCAGATCCCGTAGCACCGAAAAAGGACATTTTAATCTAGTTTTTAATATATCACGTCGAAATACTTAATTATTTTGTAGCATTAGAAGAATGAAATGAATCTATATCTAACTATCTGTCAGGGGTGGGGGGAGGCCCGAATATATTTGAATATATTTATGCGATTTTTAAAGGAATTTAAATTACGTAATGACATGTATTTACATATTATTACTGGCATATCTGGGCTGGAGCTGCACAGTCCTCACTCGCCTGTTCAAAACCGTCTACACGGACTTGTAGGTGATGAATTATTTCCCGCCCTACAAGCCCTTTCCAAAGACGAAACGTTGCTAATCTCTCTATATCTATTTCCATGGCATGTGTTCTGACGAGCTTAGGCCCATAAACTTTGACATTTACCACGTGATATTTGCGACGTGTCATGCCATCTATACAAGTGTCAATTATCCCAATTCCCATTTTATTCCATTAGTAAGGAGTACGTTTCAAAGGAGGACAGCTTCATCCCAAGAACGGCTGCTTTATGGAATAGACACCCGGGAGGATATTTTTCCAATTACTACAATATTGATCTCGTAAAGCTGGGGTCAACCGTTTTTTTTCTGTATAACCTCATGAACTTCATTTCTAATTAAAGTGATAATTGGGATTTTAATTGGGTGAAGATAAGTATAAAAATAACGCGCGTGCACACATACACATACACACATACATAGGCAGGCACACGCAAGTATGTCTACAAATGTGTTATAATTAAATAAAAAATAAATTTTTTGTTCTGGTAGCACGAAGCTTGTTAGATTCGAGTGGCGCCAAGTATGCCTCATGTTACCAGCGTATTTTCTCATTAGTTTACTGGAGACTCTGTTATTATGCTCAGAAAATCTAAAGAACGGAAAAGGTCTCACTCTCATATATATATATATATATATATATATATATATATATATATATATATATATATATATATATATATATATATATATATATATATATATATATATATATGGGGAAATATATGACAAAGTGTACAAAGTTTTCATGTTACTCGTTTCATCCTTTTCAGAATAAATTTGTTACGTTCATTGCGATTACACATGGTTACGAAGGAGGGATGATAGGAATTTTAAAAATATTATATATATATATATATATATATATATATATATATATATATATGTGTGTGTGTGTGTGTGTGAAAATATATAGAAAATAGGAAGGAACTGGTTAGGTAAATAACGGTTAACGGTTTTTTGTAGGCATCATCAGATTTTTGGTTTGAATTATTAGATAAATAAATTTATATAACTTGTTTAACAAATAGCCCAATCATCAGATTCATAGTAGGAATAATTAACTACAAACATACAACTTCATAATCCATAGCCTAAATTAGTAGTTTAAATACATTACATATAAGATAACCCTTTATGAAGTCGTCAAAAAACAAACGTTACGAAAGTTTTTTTTTTTTATATGCACAATTCCCTTTCATAATAAAATAAAATAAAATAAATAAATAAATCTCCATAGACAAGCAAACTAGACGATGGCCAATACATCTTCCGTTTCATTTTTGACACACCCACCTTTCCCCGACTTGACACCTTGAAAGTATCTCTATACCATAGCTGTTATCATGGGGATTTTGATTTCAATTTTAAAACAAGTAAATTTCAGATATACGTTATTCCAACAAAATTTTCGCTTGAAGATGGAACGAAGCCCATTTTACTTTCAACTCAATTTAATTTAAAGGATTATATTGAAGTTTTCGGCTCTTGTTTTGAAACATGAGACCTCTTATGTAGCGATTTGGAATCATATTTTTAAATAAATAATTATATATAAATATATATATATATATATGTATATATATATGTATATATTGTGTGTGTGTGTGTGTGTGTGTGTAATCGCACCACTTTGTCATACAGTTTTCCTCCAATAATATTCTTGACGTACAAAAATTTGTATATCCTTATAAGATATATATATATATAAATATATATATATATATATATAAGGTAGGTGTTAAATAATTACAGGATCTATCCTATGCACAAAATATGATCAAATGTCGCAATATTTCATTAAAAGTTTGGTCTATACATTGGAGCGAAAACATTATGTTGCTGCTTAGGTTACATACAGATATAGAAAATAAAGTTCAAATCGCTCAGAAGAATTTGAATTTTCGCATTAGGGGAAATATTATATAAAAATGATTCCATCACACCTTTATAAATGAAAATTTGCTTTTGCTTCCAATATATATATATATATATATATATATATATATATATATATATATATATATATATATATATCAAGATGTATGGCTGTGTCATGATTTGGTTCGCATCTAACTGGAGTTCAACAATTTTTCCGTTTGATATATATTTAAAATGCAATCAGATTGCTTTATTATGATCATGTGATCAGACGTAGTAATATTTGCGCCAAAAAGTGATTTTTGTAAACTTTTGTTGTGAAGGATAGGAAGTGTCAGTGGCTGTGGCAAATGACAACAAAATGGCAAATAGTTCAAGTGTCAGGAATTCCATTTTATTGGCAATCTCTTTTTAATTTTTGAAAATCATACAAGTTTTTCTTATATTTTTACCCGTTATTTTCAGACATACAGACGACAAGGAAAATGACTGAAATAAAAACTAATTGTAATATATTTTAGTTAAATTCTCGATAGAAGATACGTTCTGCATTACACACTATTAAAACTATTGTTACAAAATGTGGAATAATTCAAAAACATTACTGATAGACATGACAACAAATCTAATAAAAGGATGAATTAATATATATACAAAAAACAGAAAAAACTGTCCGAATAGTGTAACAGTAAAACTGTCCAATAATTAAATTAAGCTTTGAACAGTTGCATCTTAGAAATAATTAAAGAAATAATTAAAGATATCTTACTGAAAATTTCCGAGGTTTTTATAAGGCTATTGAACTCTACTATGAGCAATAAGAATAGCTAAAGATCGGAAGCTCATGAAGGATTGAAATAAAGTTAATATATATATATATATATATATATATATATATTATTCCAGGATCATTTTTGTTGGAAGCTAGGAAAAGTTAGTTAGTGTTATGGGATCGTACCCAGAATAATAATAATGGACTATTGCATACTTAATAAAACTGCGTCTCAAGGAGTAGGCAAGGAGTCAGTAAGTGAGTCAGTAGTTCAAGTCGAGTCCAGAGTCGAATCAGAGGCAGTCCGAAAACAGAGTCGCGTTTCAGACAATTACTGCAAGATATTGGAATAGTGATACTAGTCGAGACTACATTGTTCTCCCTACTAAACCTGATTGTTCGTACTAACACTTTCTACTTCTCTGTATATATTCCTGTTTGTAATATATCTGTGTTATGTCATACCTGTGTTCGCGTTCTTCTTTATTGGTTCTACCTTGGACTATCACCGTGGTACAAGGAACCGGACCATAATAGTTAGGTTGGAAATAAAATGGTAATATTTATAACATCAACAAAATAAAATACTCGCCAGCTGCATGAGGTAGGTAAACAACTGCTAGTGGTGCACTACTTAGACAGCAATTTAACCTCGCTTACAATAGTGTCCAAAGTATGTATGAGGATTTGGACATACCCATTAGTGTTCATATTTACGGTATATGACAATTTTACAACTTATTCAAGATGATCTTCGTCCTCTCTAACCTTCTAACTCTCTATCCTGGAGTAACAAGTTGTCTCACAGGTTTCACGTAGGATTCCATTTTCAAGGTTTTTTTTCTCTGCTCTTTGGACTGTCGTAGTTGAAACTCGTCTCTCACATGCCAAATGTCTTACGGATTGAGTTGGATCTTTTCTAATTGATCTCTTTATTTTTAAGTTGAATTGATGATCACTGTTGCAGTTGTGACCTCCTGATCCAGTTTTTCTCTCTGCTGTGAATATTGATACTATTAGAGAAGGCATGAATCAATCTTTTTCCTTTCAAGATTGCCCGATTGGGAAAACAGAGGGACAAACGCAAAAAAGATTTTAACCTGTTCTCTTTCTATAACTCAAAAGGTTTTTCAGTGATTATTAAAACAAACAGCGTCAAGATATCGAAATGTCTTATCTGAAAAACTGTAAAAAAAGAAGCTCATTTAGTTCAGTGTTTTTTTTTTAGATATTAAACACTTTGTGGGATGACAATTATGCTGTTACACGATGTGGACGATTTTGCTGTTACATCCGATATATATATATATATATATATATATATATATATATATATATATATAAGCAAATGTAAATGGATATAGATCAGACAGAATGAAGAAAAATTTGGAAAAAACAAACCAAAAATCCTTAAATGCAATTATGTTGTTTAAAATGAATGAAATGTCGACGTCTGACGTTTCGGTTTAATAAACCTTCTTCAAGACAATATTCATTAAAATACAATTTAGTTCAATTTGACAAAGACGATGGACATAAAAATACTAGACCTGGTTTCTTTAATATTTCCCCTTTCTTAGCGAGATTAATGCTCGACAAGCATACACATAAAAATTTTAGATCCTAATAGAATTCTTTTCATTTTCTTTTTCATTCAAAATGATCAAAAATTTTTAGGAATACATTTTAAAAGCGTCGCCCATGTGACGACAACGTGACCATGCTAAACGGAAAGCTGATCATTTTAAAAATTTTCAGTTATCTGTTTTGGATAAGACTTGTTTTTTATGTCCATCGTCTTTTTCAAATTGAACTGAATTGTATTTTAATGAATATTGTCTTGAAGAAGGTTTATTAACCCGAAACGTCAGACGTCGACATTTCATTCATTTTAAACAACATAATTGCATTTAAGGATTTTTGGTTTGTTTTTTCCAAATTTTCCTTCATATATATATATATATATATATATATATATATACATAAAATATATATATATATTCGTTGGTGTATAATTCAAATGAATCTTAATAACATAAAATATTAAAGATGATCCAGAAAATGAGGTCAGTGTATCTATTAAAACAGAGCAAATATAAATTTATATGTAATATATATATATATATATATATATATATATATAAATATGTGTGTGTGTGTGTGTGTGTGTGTGTATTTTAATTCAGCCTTTTGTTAAGTTTGTTGTTATTTCCATCGGTATTGTTTATAATTAATCCACATTTTGTCAACAGTGCTTTAATAGTTTCGTATGTAATGCACAACATTACTGAACATTTTTTTTGTCTAGAAAGTTATCAAAAAATCTCTTACAGCACCTGCCACTTATTTGCCAAGATTTGTATTTATTTTAGTCATTTTCTTCGTCGTCTGTGTGTCTGAAAACGGTCATTGTTATCAAGAGACCTTCGACACATCGGCACAATCCATAAATATATTAGCAAAGGCGCCTTGCTTTGGGGGTAATGTTTACCAATCTCGTCTCGGAGACAATTACTTATGTGTAGTGGGATGGATTCTCTTTGAATGACTTGTGAGCTTTTGTCAACACAACGAAATTCATTCAATACCAATAAATATCTTAATAATGGCAAAATTTGTTTCATCGGCGTTGATAATCAACAGTTAGAAAAATGTTAAGTATAAATGATTTTTTGTGAAAGATCAATGATTAAAATAACATCCTGTAAAACTTAAAGAAGATTAAATTTAATCAGACACAACAGAAGAAAGAAATATACCAACTAACAAAAATAACACATTACTTGAACCTTTCCAAGAGCGGCAACAATAAAAATCGGTTGAATACGTATTGAGAAGAGAAAATAATATAATCAAGCAGGTACTTCTACAAAATGACTGGTAGGAAAAACACATTTGTAGTAGCAAGAACTATAACAGCTAGTGGGATTGAGAAGTGTTATTTCTTGAAAATAACATTTGAGAAATCTTTTTTAAATATTTCTGACGAATTAAAACAGCCTGGTTTACTATAGCTTTGTGTCATTTTGTTCTCATATATTTGTATATATTTCTGCCTAAGAATCTAAGAAAGGTTATAGATTGATAAACGTTTAATAACATAAAATATGAAAAATTCAAACAGAGCAAATAACTAATCTGTAATATATATATATATTTGAATATATATATATATATATATATCCATCGTCTTTGAAAGAAAAATGAAAAAACAAAATTTAAATGCATTATTAATGTTAAAATAAAGTCGACGTCGGACGTTTCTGGTTATAATGTTAATTTTATGTTTAAATGAAAATGTCCATGAAGATGGTCTTAAATAGACCTGTTTGGACGTCCGACGTCGACTTTATTTTAACATTAATAATGCATATTCAGAATTTTGTTTTTTCTGTATTTTCTTTCATACTGTCGGATTTATATCCATATATTTGCTTTATATATATATATATATATATATATATATATATATATATATATATTTTTAATTCAGCCTTTTGTTAAGTTTGTTATTATTTTATCGGCATTGTTTACATTTGTAAATATTTATGCCGATGATACAACGATATAGGGGCGGACCTCTGAAACTATCGATGGTTAGAGATTGGGGACTGATCTCTCTTCCGATCTTGTGCAACCTACACAATGTCGTAAGAACTGGCTTGTTGCATTCAATGCCTCGGAGACTAAGCTAGTTACATTCCATCATCACCGATCTGACAGCACCGTACCTCAAAAGACTGTTGGTCCTCAAATTCAAACTCGACCTCAAGTGGAAATCGTACATATGATCCATTGCTACGAATGCAGGTAAAGTGGTCGGATCTGTGTACCGCTCCAGGACGTATATGACTCCTCCTGCTGTTCTCTACTTTTACAAGAGCAAGATCAGGCCAAAATGGAGTACTGTTTTCATATTTGGTAGGTTGCTGCCCAGACCCCACTCTCTAGCTTTGGTAAAGTTCTAAATCGTCTCTATGCTCATGTAGGTGACGAATTATTCTCCACCCTTCAATCTCTCTTTCACAGACGGGATGAAGCAAGCCTCTCACTGCTCTACCTCTACGGAAGGTGCACAGACGAACTACATTCCCTGGTACCCCCACGTCAAACCTTCATAGCAAGAACGCGCCATGTCACTTATATAGTAGCAAACCATCCACATTCCGTCCATATTCGGTGAGAAATAAGTTCCACTTGAGCAGATTCTTCCTGAGAACCTGTGGAACCGACTTTCAACAGAATGTTTTCCCCGATTACTATAATCTTAACCATTTCAAGGCCAGGGTTAGCTGTTATCTTCCACTCCTAAAAACAGAAATGGCCCCAAATGTAACCCTTTATTCCATGTAGCCCCCGGGCTTTGTAAGAGCGAACCTAACTCTGCTTGTGTAATCCTAACAAATTTAGTCCGATGAAGTCCTAAAGGACGACACGCGTTACAAGGAAATTTTTATCACTTTGTGTTGAAGCTTGGATAAGCATGGAATAATAATAATACAACACAAAATGTACGTAAACAAAATGTATTGAAACAAGGAAAAGGTACACAATATTTACAGTTAGTTTTGGTATATTCTTGGGAAGACTGTTCCTGTAGAATGGGTTGACTTAATCGCAGTCGGGCAGAGTCTCTGGATTGGATCTCTTGAACTTCCCCCCGTCTTCCCGGTACCAACCCATATTTATATGGTCGGTACTCCAATATGTAAATTAGGTGGATCGTACCACAACACTTTGTCATACAGTTTTCCCAATAATGTAATTGTTATATAAAAATATATATCGTTATCTCATTTATTTATATATATTTATCACAATTATATCATATTTTGGTTTGTTTTGTTTTACGGCATATCAATCTCAATGGGTCATTTAATGCCGAAAACTTCTTTTACATTTGTCAAAAATCTATTTCTGGTAATATTTTTTCCCTCAGAAATGTATAGCAGGTAATATTATTTAAAAAAAATGTATTGCTGGTAATATCTTTTTTAAACGTATTGTTGGGAATAGATTGCTTTTTCTTCAAAAATAATTTTTTACAAAGTTTTTGTAGTATTAAAATCTATTTTTACACTTTCATAATGCTTCTTTACCTCAGTTTCGGGGTTAACTATTTGCCCATAGCTGGGATCCTAACAGGTGCTACCACCCCGGGTGAGGGTGAACCTGGGAACACCAGCCATTAAGAGGTGGTTCCACGCTCTTCAAAGCCTTCTGATCAGAGGCCTTGCTGTTGGATGCAGTTTAACGTCTTACCCTGGACGCTGATGTAGTTTATGGCCATACCCAGGACGGATATCGTATTTTGGAGCAGTGATTTAAGAAGGTATCAATATATTTGCTAACAAGAACAAAAAGTGACAAGTGAAGGAGTGTGTTACATATTTGGGGAGGGTCTGTATCAATCAGTTACAAATCTTCATGGTACAGTAAGAGAGAAGGGAAAAATGTTCTCATTTCGAACATATCATTTCAAATATCTTCTATTGAAAAGCGGAAGAAGAAAAGGAGACGATATAAAAAAGAGGGAACGAGAAGGAGAGAGGGGGATCTGCAGTTCACAGCTACATTATACATATACATACATATAGAGACAGAAAAACACACGCACACAGACAAAGACACACACACACACACATATATATATATAAAATAATGCTAATAAATACATATTTGTTTCTTGAATGTTTGACGCATTTCTGAGTTTCATAGGCGAGTTTATCGTCAATTACAATTTTAAAATGTGGCTGATGATTGCAGCGTGCATGAATATCAAAGTGGCACGAAACAGTAAAGAAAAAAAAATTCTATTAGTATAAATTTTATGCTCTTTTAAACATCGTTGCCTTTTCGATTGCCACCAGCAATAACAGTGCGCTATATATATATATATACCCGACTCTCCCGTCGAATTCGACGTATGAGGGTCAAGCAGATCAGTTCCCAGAAAACCGACAACCCGACAACACCACATGAGATTGGATTATAGCGGTGAAGGTTTCGTGTAAGACTAGCCACACTTTTTGAAGGGCCGAATTCAGAGACCTGGTGCACTAAGTGCCACAAGGTCCCCAAACGACCCTCCGTATATAAATATCATCGTATATATATATATATATATATATATATATATATATATATATATATATATGTATAATATATATATATATATATATATATATATATATAATATATATATATATATATATATATATATATATATATATATAATCGTAATCGTATATATATATATAATCGTATATATATATATATAATCGTATATACATATAAAATTATATATAATCATATACATGTATTATCGTATATATATATATATATATATATATATATATATAACTGTATATATGTAATTGTATATATATACATATAGATATATATAATATATATATATATATATATAAATATAAATATATATATATATGTATAATCGTATATGTATATATATATATAATCGTATATATGTATATATATATATATAATCGTATATATATATATATATATATAATCGTATATATATATATAATCGTATATATATATATATAATCGTATATATATATATATATAATCGTATATACATATAAAATTATATATAATCATATACATGTATTATCATATATATATATATATATATATATATATATATATATATATAACTGTATATATGTAATTGTATATATATACATATATAGATATATAATCGCTTATATATATATATATATAAATATAAATATATATATATATATATAATCGTATATGTATATATATATATATATATAATCGTATATATATATATATATATATATAATCGTATATATATAATCGTATATACATATAAAATTATATATAATCATATATATTATCGTATATATATATATATATATATATATATATATATATATATATATATATATATATATATATATATATGTATATATACATATATTATATATATATATATATATATATATATATATATATATATATATATAAATATATATATAATATAATATATATATATATATAATATATATATATATATATATATATATATATATATATATATATAATATATGTATATATACATATATATATATACATATATATATATATATATATATATATGCATATATGATCATTTCACCCCAAGTAAGGCAATGAAATCGCACTGGTTTATCTTATCGAATATGGGAAAATATAATAAAAAGAAAAAAAATATTGAGTATCGCGTAGACTAAAAGGACAGATATTTAACATTTGGGCATTGCATTTACATTCACCAGCAACTCTAGTTTGCGTTAACCACCTGATGAGGATATGCCTAATTAAATAAATATGCATTTTTTTCGCGCTAACTTGCATGTTCCATTGTAACAGTTTATAATATATGTGTGTGTGAGTGTGCGCGCGCGTGTGTGTGTGCAGATATGTAGAAAAATAGCAAAGAACACGTTAGGTAAATAATCCGGAGTTCTTTAGTACTTTTGTTTCTATTTTTAAAAAACGAATGAACGTGCTCATAAAGATGCGTAAATTTCAATATTAGTTATTCCTAAATTTTCGCTTGAGGATGAAATAGGGTTTGATACTTTAATTCAATTTAAGTTTAATAATTATATTGAGGGTTTTCGGCTCTCGTTTTTGAAACATGAGAACTCTTATGTAACGAAGGAATCATAATTTTTAAAAAATAATTATATATATATATATATATATATATATATATATATATATATAAACCTAGTGAGCCAGACAAACCTAACCAGTTTTCACCTAAGCGGATCGTCAGGGAGAGCCAGCTTTCCCTGACGATACGTTTAGGTGAAACCTGGGTAGGTTTGTCTGGCTCACTAGGTTTATCCAGGTCTGCTCTACGGTTTTATTGAGCTCTTTTGTTAGTTAGTTGTTTACTCGTGTCGGGTTTTTTTCTTTGGGCTTCAAACCTGTATCTGTGCGATTTTTTTCAACAGACTTTCATGTTTCTAGCTCTTTCATTTTTTAAAACCTTTTTTTCCCTCGAGATTGATTTGATTATTGGCAAATCAAAAATTCGAGTGTTTTTCGAAACAAGTATATACTTATATATATATATATATATATATATATATATATATATATATATATATATATATATATATATATATATTCCCATCTATTAAGGTGTTAGAGATGACTATATTCCAGTTCCGAAAAGAACCGCAGAATTGTCGTTGGAAATCATTCGATTGCAGTGCGGAGGATTTATGAAAAGCATACAAGTATTTATTTATGATATACACGGCCTGCATAATATAATGATACATATTCGTTTTTGTATGAATTTATATTCATTACTGAGATTGTACATATCGTTACTTTTCTGTTTTAATTCCTTTTAAATATGACAATTGTTTCTTTAACTTTGTGACACTGAGAGATTTTGTTTAAGATAGGAAAAGGAAAAATATTGGGAAAGTAACACCAGAATGACTTGCCTAATTTCTCCATAAAACAAGAAAACAAAAAATAAAAAAAAAATGACGAAAACCTGGTTTTCTAACATTTTTTCCCTGACACCCAGTCACGATGTCAGAAATCATTCATCGCTTCATTCCTCACAGGCGTTCATTGGCAGAGTAGTGTCTATAATTCAGAGCAAAATGATGACTGCAGCAAGTTGGACGAACCCGGAAACATGTCATGCTTGGCAAGTGGAGATACACTGCGCATGTCCCGCATAAGAATTTAAAGAAAATGTCAGAATATTGTCATACTAGAACTGTATTTATTTAAAGGTCTTGGAGGCCAGATTATTAGACTGAGGTCATCAATTTTACAATCTAAATATCACCTCACTAGGCGTGACATTTTTTGAAAATGATATTTCAAGTAGCGCGATGGATAGGTGCTAGTTTTGTGGACTCTTATTTCTAAAATACTTACAATAAGTATGGGGATATTGTGATTATTATGGTTAGACTTTTGACTTTTATAGACTTGTTAAATTTTAGTGTGTGCAATATGGATTAGGTTTTATGCACAAAACAAGCGCATTCCTTGAGCTAAAATTTCAAAATGTTAGGAAAATTTATTTTTTTTATAATACTGTTGACCCAAACACTTCCTTTTGTGTAACGAATTAATTTTCACCTTACAATCCCTTTCTTACAGACGGGACGTCGCAAGCCTCTTGCTTTTCTATCGCTATTTCGCTGGAAAGGCTTTAGATGAGCAATACTCCTTAGTTCCACCAGTGCTAACCTCCAAGGCTACGAAGAGAATGAGGGTCCTACGTTACAATTAACGTAGGACCCTCATTCTCTTCGTATTACTTTGGTGAGATGCAAGTTCTACTCAAGCAGTATCTTCCTACGAACAACTGCTATGTGGAACAGACTCTCAAGAATATTTTGAGACATTCTCTGGACTCTTTTTTCAGCTGTAATGGTCGAACTTTCTACCTTTGGGCAGAGAAGAACCCGGACGAGGTTATGCCGAAGGGCATAGTCTCGTTCGGGTATGTAGACCGACCCCATCTCGTTTATGCGGGGACTACGGGGAGTTTTTGGCCGAGCCTACGGGCTCGGGAACCCCACATTAAATTCGGCCTTGTGCCACATGTGACTGCGTGGGGCAGTTGCTAGATACTCTCAAGAGTATTTTCCCTGGACCACTACAATCTCAACCATTTCCAGTTTAGGCTTAACCGGTTTCTTTCACACATCCGCATAAGCTGTACCTCTTGTTCTTTAACCATCTACCTCGAGTGGCTCTCGGGCCTTGTACAGGGTAAATATCATTGGAAAAAATGCAATCTCCAAAAGTCAGTCACGGTTGCTATGTGCGTGCGTGTGTGTGTGTGTGTGTGTGTGTGTGTGTGTGAGAGAGAGAGAGAGAGAGAGAGAGAGAGAGGGAGAGAGAGAGAGATGTCAGGTATGGCTTATACACCATCAATCGCGGGATAATTTGCGGTATGGCGTTTCAATTCTCAATCTTTACAAACTGATTTTAGATTTTTTTAGATTTTTTTACTATATGTGAGGAAAACTCGATATATTTATAAGCGTCTCATGGGACAGACACAGTAGAGTAGACGTACGCGAGAAAACCCGATATTAAGCACAATGGGAGAAGCAAAGCACTCATAATAGTTCATGGTTACTGGATCTTTTATAAATATACTTTTGTTTTATCTATCTATACGTCGGTTAGATACAGTGATAGGACCCAAAGAGTTGTGAGTTCAATACCTGGTTAAGGTAGTGTAGAACATTGAGAGAGGAATTAACAGGAGATAACTGATAAATGACGTCCATTAGACATGGAACTAGAACATTCTACCCCCGTGAGCAAAATAAAGGGTTGACATTCCAACCAACTGAAGAAGGCCAGAGCATACAACGGCCGAAACGTTGTGATAAATACGTAAACAAAGATGAGGACAATAGTCCGATTAATGTAAATAGTGTACATTTGTTGGTTACTTATTATTTATTGCAAAATATTATGATATTTCATATGGATGCATCCTTTTAAACAAAAAAGAAAACATTGGATTGTAAATGTTACGCGTTATGTTATAAAAATAACGTATAAATATATATATATATATATATATATATATATATATATATATATTCCGTTTATACGTTATTTTTTATAGATATAATTTATTTAAGCAAATGCTCTGTTTATTTTTAATTAAGCAGTATTAATTACATTTATTGAACTGAATGTTCGAGAAATTTTATAGAAAATATGTGCTTCTCCGACAGGAATCGAACTCCTGACCCTTAAAGAAGCGTCTGGTTAGCAAAGTTCGAATTATTGTTTATAAACACACATTATCGACGATAATCGCCCAACCATATCTACGCACGAAATATATTTGTTAGTAAACAATGACAAAATATTATGAAATAGTTTAATTCCGGCAATTATTTTAATATATTTTAATACTGTTTAATTAAAACAACAGAGCATTTACTGAAATAAATTATATCTATAAAAACAACATATAAACGGAAAAATGTATGTCTTATTAGTATGTCCAAGAAGTTCTGTTTTCGAAAATTTCCAATCATTTGTTAGTTGGTTTGTATATTTTAACGCCTCCACAACGAAATTGATATCGTTATTCATAAAAGAGAACCATGCGTGTCTTCCATCAGCATGGATGATGTTAAAATTCATGAGATCAACGAACATCGGCATCGATCACAATGGTTCATACGCTTCATAAATCGCAGAATATGATTTAGCAGTCATGAACCCGATCTCGCGTCCAGGAATGCATGAGTGTCGTAGAGGTACTACCTATTGCAGCTGTATCAGCAGTGGTGGGTCTTTGGGAAAGATAATCTGATGGAGCACAACTCGCTCCAGGCTGGTTTGAAGTCAAAGTTTTCGTTTTCCATTACTGGTTGTCAATTAAGACTATATAGTTTGTCTTACTATTTACCCATAGCTAGTGGGTGAAGAGATGAACTGATATCTTTTCGGAGATATTTGCGCGAAAGACGAAGTATAACTGACACGTATGGACCATTCCGAGGTGTTAGCCATGACACCACTGCGCATACATTTTTTTTTCAATATTTCATTTCAATTCTTTATACCGATACTATGTTTTATTTTTCTTTGATGAAAACCCGATTAAATTTACGAGTACCCCATGAGAGCGCTCATGTGTGGCAGATCCCAAATAAGAAAACCTGATAATACACGAAAGGAAAAAAAAATGTGTATCTACATGTATTATTGGGATTAAACTTAGGGATAACTCTTCACTGTTTATTTATGTTGGTGTGTTGATTTTTTAAGCATTTCACCCCAAGCAAGGCGGGTGCCACTAGCCAACAAGAGGTTACAGAAAGTGAAAGTAAGAGTAAACAGCGGTGTTTGAGGAAAGGATAAAGAGATGGACGGGGATCAAGATCGATTGGCATTACATTTCAATTTTTGAAGATTATAGTTATCAGGGAAGCAAGTAAGAGGAAGGGAGTTCGACTGTCAGGAAGTGTGAGAGAAGAAACTGTTGGAGTAGAAGAACCGGTTAATTTATCTGTTTCGGAAGTAAAAGGATGGAAGTAAGATTCTAACCTAGTAGCACGCTTAAATTCATGTAGTTGAGACATCAGTGAAAATAACTCGTCAGATCAGATGCCATGAAAATATTTGTAGAAAAGTTAGAGGGGGTAGCATATCAACTTCTATTGGTTATTTAATACCGAAATCTAAATATTTTGAAACTAATTTCATGTCTTCACCTAAATATATTTTAAACGCAATTATATGCTTACAACTACTGATAAAATGTGTTGTTGATCATTTTACCATAAAATGTATTGTTGGTAATTTTAATATAAAATGTATTGAAGGTCGGTTTTGCTGTAAAATGAATTGCTGGTAATTTCATTATTATATATATATATATATATATATATATATATATATATATATATATATATATATATAATCATAATGGACACTCCCATAGGTTTCGACGTATTAGGATCTGACAGCTTATTGATTCAGTTATGAAAGTTTGTGCGATAATCTTAAGTGCCATTTAAGACCCGCGAGTGATTTACAAAGGAGGCCACATATGGAGCAAGGGTGAGGATTGTGAGATGAGATCACTGTTAGATTGGGTGACCTTTTAGATCTTGCTCTCGCTTCTTGAAGATGATCCAGACACGCAGATTGAAAATTGCTGAGTCCACTAAAACAGGTTGATCTCCATTCTACCCGCTCCAAAGCTAAGCACTCAAGGGTGTTATGTGGTATATTGACTGCTGACAAGTTGTTTTTCAGCTTGTCTTTGTATCTTAGCCATGGGCGTCCTACACTCCTGTTGCCCTGATCTAACTGGCTGTACATTAGGATCTTGGGTATCCTGTCATCAGACATTCTCAAGACATGACCAGTCCAGCGTAACCGAGACTGTATGATAAAAGTCCCGATTCCACCAATATTACACCTGATAACAGGTCTACGTTAGATGTCCTATCTTGAAGCTTAACTCCACAGATTGCACGCTAACAGCTTTTATGGAAAACATTTAGCTGGCGTATATGGTACCTATATGGAGTCCACGACTCTGAGCCATACAAAAGGATGGCAAGTACAACAGCTCTGTAAACCCGCATTTTCGTATCCAGTCGAAAAACCCGCTCATCTCTCTCTCTCTCTCTCTCTCTCTCTATATATATATATATATATATATATATATATAATATAATATAATATTATAAATTAATTGATTTAAAATATGTTTTTTTTTGCTACACAGTTCTAACCATGTTTCAAAAATGGAAGTTGAAAGGATAAAATAGAACTTATGCCTTTAAGTTAATTACAAAATTAAATTCGGAGCTTTCAGCTTTCAATTTTGAAACATGGTTAGAACTGTGTAGCGAAAAAAATATTTTAAATCAATTAATTCATAATATTAATGCTCTGTAAATTTACATTGAGCACTATTTTGTAAAAATAAAAATAGCTATAGGAACACCGGGTTATATATCTTACTGTTCTTTCTTTTATATATATATATATATATATATATATATATATATATATATATAGAGAGAGAGAGAGAGAGAGAGAGGTCATCTGTATTTGAACAAAGCAACCCACACTCAAAAAAATTACATTTCAAACCAGTCACGACTTATTACAATGCATTTAAACACGTGGTTCTATTGATAACAATTCTTTCTCTCATGTGGTCATGCATGACGTCATAGAACCGCATTACGAATTTACGACTTGCGTCTGCTATTCAACGACCGTTATCTTCCCATAGGAATTTTCTATATAAACGAGACAGAATGTCATTTTTGACGATGAACATTTCTGTTGTACTGTCCATATAACGACTCTGATGAGGCTCATGTGATCAAGGAACAGCTTAACAAAAAATATCCAAATGTTGGACAATTTTTGTCTTTATTTTCTTCCGGAACTAAAGCCACTATACGAAGCTTAGAGCGGCTCATGATCAGACAAAATAGATATTCGTTGTTTGTTATATTTAACAATATATGTTTAAATAATGATCTGCTGCCCCGATACACTAAATATTTAGTCTTTATACTTTCATAATGTTTTGTTTAGGAGTTCATTATTTTCACTTATCTGGGACCGGAACAGGTGCTACCACTCTAGGTCAGGATGGACCCGGGAACAACAGCAATTAAGAGGTAGCTCCATGACCCTTTACAATCTCCAATCTCCCGATCAGAAATCTTGCTGCCGGGTGTAGTTTATCGTCATACTCGGGATTAACTTTTTATTTATTTTTTTGTTTGTTTCTAAATTATAGTAAGGTTAATATGGTTGCAACCTTTTGCACTGAAAATGGAAACATTATTGGATTATAAGTTTTTACTAGATAATAGAGAGCTGCTGTAATGGCTTCAGAGAATATCTCAAGACATAACGCCCTTAGGAACGGGTGCTTCCATCGCTGTCCTTTATCATTATTTGACATCTATGCCTCCTATTCCACACCAGTCGCTATCTACCAACGAGGTATCGATGCCATCAAAAAGGTTTCAACGCAACGACATACGACAGTTTGAAACCAAATGAAATATCGTTGCATTTCGTGTCGTCTCTGGTTTCAGTTCTTCAGCGCACACTACATCACAGACTGAATCGAAGACGGATATTTTTGCTCGCTGCTTACGACCATTATCAAGTTGAAACACCGGTTCTCGTACGATCACCGACGTTAAGCAACGTCGAGCATATTCAGTACCGAGATGGGTGACTTCTTTCGAACACCAGGTGCTGGTGTAATAGTGAACGACACAGAATTGGAAATCGAAGAGCCGAGGTCTAATTACGCGCAAATGCCCTCGGGTATACACACACACACACACACACGCACACACACACACACACACACACATATATATATATATTAAGGGGTACAGAAAAATAGGGAACGCATATCAATCTAATATCTTTGATTTGTATTAAAGCTTTAATAGAAGTTAGACATGTTGAAATGATAAACGTTTCCTATTTGTTCTTTATCTGATCACTCTGTAGGACTCCGATCTAACTTTGATATATATTTGATACTAACACTCTCCTTACACACACACACACACACAAATATATATATATATATATATATATATATATATATATATATATATATATATATATATCGTTGTCATTCGTTTATCACAGATCCTCAATGCGACTAGACAATCAAATACCTCAAGTCCAGGCCGAAACCCAACCGGTTTGGTGTCAGTCAGAGCTTCTACCACTGAGCCATCTTTACAAATGTAAACAAACGCCAAGCAGCCAAAGTGCTCCATTCGTTTTACTGAGAAGTGTGGACACTGATGTCATACTAAGGGTCGACAGTCTGTTTTAGGCTTGAATACTATCTTTAGGGCGGAATTTTGTGCTAAACCATAAAACAGGCGGTCGCCACTCGGTGTTAACACAGGTTTTTACACTTCTTAAATTTACACAGGATATTTAGAGGATATTGTGTAATTTTATTCTACAAATATAGCATAAAACAAAACTATATCTTATCCCTATATATATATATATATATATTATGAAATGGGCTAAGTCAGATAAAAAAAAGTCAGATAAACAATAAAATATATATATATAAATAATATATATATATATATATATATATATTATTTTATATGCTCAGTAGTTAGTGGAAAGCGCTCAATATCAATGATAGAGCTAACATATTCAGTTGTATTTTGTGATCATCGGACACAAAATCATATCCATAAACTGAATATATATATATATATATATATATATATATATATATATATATATATATATATATATATAATTTGAAACTTAGAAAAAAAAAATAATGTGTTGCTTTGAGACATTTCAGGTAACTTGGCATTTTCGAGTACAATCACTGAATTCATTGAAAAAACAGCAAAAAAGAAAAAAATTACAAAAACGAACATGCGACATAGCCCCCAAAAGACTGGTGAATATTAGCTGATATGAACTCGAAGCATGGAAAATGCATTCACAACAATTTAACTATTAGATTGGATAAACTGTTGAATTTGATATGTTCCGAGTACGAATGCAGAAGTCTGAAGACAGGCCGGTGGATAAAATGCTTGAAACGTTGTTAAACACAACAAGCGATATTAGTATGTGAATCTGACGAGCGGAGCATATATTAACAATAATTGCTCGTTTCACAAATTCAGACTGGATAGTAGATATTACTCCAAGCGGCAGAAATATTTCACACATTTAAAACCTTTTAAATGTGGGAAGTATTTCTGCCTCATCCTTAAACTCATTTCCATACAACTGAATATATATATATATATATATATATATATATATATATATATATATATATATATATATATATATATAATTTGAAACTTAGAACAAAGAAATAATGTGTCGCTTGAGACATTTCAGGTACCTTGGCAGTTGCGAGTACAATTAAGTATTACGCCCAACAACGCCAATTTGCTATATTAAACCAATTGTGATTATTAATAAAAGCTATTAAATCTACATTCTGAATCTCGGATTGTGTATAATCATATGTAATGAGATAAAAATAAATTCTCCATATTCACTTCGAATGTTCGAGTCTCTTGCTGTAGAACGCACTGAATAATGCACGTGGAATCTTCTCAAAGAAATGTATGTCTTGGAGAATATTGGTTTATCATGTAATCTATGTCGTTGTTGGTATTTTTTAAGGTTTCTTCGTCAATTAATTATTGCAGATGTATAAATTATACATTAGATTAGAAATGTAATAAATAAAAATACATTCATGATTAATTTCAATGTTTTCATAGAATTTAAATAGGAAGCCGTGAAATAAACGCCATTTCCAATACGAATGTTCCTCCCCATACGTTAATCAAGATTAAGTGATCATCTTGTAAAATTTGCGTAGAGAGCTAATCTGATTGACCATTCCTACCTTACATAGAGTTCAATCTTCACTTGATATTTGTGGTTCGTTTCCGACACTTTTATGGGTGAATTTGAAACACAGCAACGAATATATCGAGTGTCCTTGCCGGAGACTTCCCAAACTGTGGATCCTTTTTAACTGTTTGCCAGCCAAACCTGAAAAGTCGGCACCAACATTTTCAGTGATCTTCTTGAAGACCTCCTAAAACGTGGTTCTTTATAAAACATTTTTCTAGTCATAATTGAAAAGTCGGCACCACCATTTTTACTGGTCTGTTTCTTGAAGACCTCCTAAATTTGGTTCTTTATAAAACATTTTTTAGTCATATTTGAAACATCAGCACCAACATTTTCAGTGATCTGCTTCTTGAAGACCTCCTAAAACGTGGTTCTTTATAAAACATTTTTTAATTAAAACTCGGCAACCATTTTTGGTCTGTTTCTTGAAGACCTCTAATTTTGGTTCTTTATAAAACATTTTTTAGTCATATTTGAAACATCAGCACCAACATTTTCAGTGATCTGCTTCTTGAAGACCTCCTAAAACGTGGTTCTTTATTAAACATTTTTCTAGTCATATTTGAAAAGTCGGCACCAACATTTTGAGTGTTCTGCTTTACAGTAAGTGAATCGTTTTCAACTGTTTCACAGCCAAATTTGAAATATCGGCAAGAACCTTTTTCAATGCTCTGCTTACTGAAGACCTTCTAAAACATTGTTTGCTATAAACTTTTTTCTAGTCAAATTTGAAACGTTGACGTCAACATTTCGAATTCTCCGCTTGCTGAAGACTTTACAGAATGTCACTCGTTCTTCACAGATTCGCAACAATGTTTTGGTCGCAAAAGACTTCACAAAAGTTTGTAATATTTTTCAACGCATTCCCGGCCAAATTCGAAACCTTCTGCTTCCTAAAGACTTTCCGGAACGAGAAACGCTGGAACCAACGTTTTCAGAAATCTTAAGCATTCAAATAATTTCCTGAGAGTAATATTCACTTTTCAATCAATATTCCCTGTGAATGTAATGACTCCACTAGACATAGATTAATTTGTCAGACTTTATGTTAGATTGTTACGGTATACGCAGTAAAGCTTCAACTGGAAACCTGCCAACGTACACCTCGGCTACTCAACGGCATCTAGTGACATTCAAAATGGCTGTATACCTTCCGAAACAAAGTAATATTGTCAGACACTACTGTAAAATACCAATGTGCTGATTTTAGTTAACGATATGAAGATTTATCATTATGACATAGAGGATTTAGTAACAATTTAAACATTTTTTGCATGACTTTGGAGGAGGATTTTTATTATTTTTTGTCGAAACTAAAGTAATTTATATAGAGTGCATCTTAATATGTATGTAAAAAAATTCAATGCCACTGTTTTTATATCAATCACGCAATCTGATTTCATGACGACGTCATCAGATTTTCCGTTTTTATAGTCACATGAAAGATTACGACACTAGGCAAAGCGAACATGTCTCGTGTTACTGTAACAATAGAATTTTTTTTTTATCTCTTTCGTTTCGTGTTAGCGTTGTTTATATGTTTTATCTTAATGATTTAAAAAAACCTTTTCTTTATGATCGTCACTTTTCAACAGGAAGTCGCTTTAGTGAAAGGAGGCAAATTTGTATTGATCATTAAATTCTTTAGCGTCAAAGTTAGAAAGTAGCAACATGTGACAAATGAGTTAATTGTTATATAATATTCCATTTTATTGTACCCACCTTGTATATATATATATATATATATATATATATATATATATATATATGTAAGCAAATATATGGATATAGATCCGACAGTATGAAGAAAAATATACAGAAAAAAACAAACAAAAATCTTAATATGCAATTATGCTGTATTAATGTTAATATGTAGCATAATTGCTTGTTTTTTCTGTATATTTTTCTTCATACTGTCGGATCTATATCCATATATTTGCTTACATACTGTCTACTGAAACCTGAATTTACTTTATAACATGGAAGACTTCAAGCTTGTACGAAAATATGAGAATCTATTGGTCTCCGCCTATTCCTGTAAGTAAGGAAAGGATTTATTAACGAACTGTTTAAAATTGTTCCATTGTGCCTATCTAATATTTTGAAATCATTTTGCTTTACTTTATAACATGGAAGACTTCAAGCTTGTATGGAAATATAAGAACCTGCGTATTCGTATATCAACGGAAAGGATTTCTTAACGAACTGTTTATATGAGAAAATAGTTCAATCGAGCTTGTTTAATATTTTAATATTTTGAAATCATCTTCGAATACGTTTTCACAACATCGTCCACGTGACGACGACGTGATCGTATTTAAACGGAACGCTGATCTTATAAAAAAATTTCTGTTATCTGTTTGGATTAGTTGTACTCTTATGTCCATCGTCTTTTTCATGTTGAATTTTATATGTTCTAATGTTAATTATGTTTGATGAATATGTCCTGATGATGGTCTAAAATAGACTGAAACGTCCGACGTTGACTTTATATTAACATTAATACAGCATAATTGCATATTAAGATTTTTGTTTTTGTTTTTCTGTATATTTTTCTTCATATATATATATATATATATATATATATATATATATATATATATATATATATATATATATATATATCGTGTGCTTTTGTCTGATTCATTTATGCATCATAAACATTCATCATCATTTTCTCCTGTTATCGGAGAAATCATAATTATTTAATATTTGTCCATTGTATTCTCTTCATTTCTCATCGCGTCCTGGGCTTGACGATAAACTACATCCAGAAGCAAGGCCTCTGATCGGAGGTTTTAAACAGCGTGGAACCACTTCTTAATTGCTGCTGTTCTCAGGTCTACCCTAATCCGGGGTGGTAGCATCTGTAAGGTTGCCAACTATAGGGGAAATAGTTAGCCCCACAAACTGGGGTCAGAACACTCTGAAAAATACATTTCTATAGTAAAAATATCAGCCACAAATTTTCATAGCAAAAAAAAAAAAAAAAAAATACCAGCAATAAATTTGTGTAAAAAAATAAAAAATAAATTTCTAATGTTTTCAAGAAAATTAAATTTCCTTTTTACATGACCCATAAGGAGTTGATATGCCGCTAAACAAACAAACAAATAATTTCTCATTAAAAGAAAATGTCACGTAAAGTCATTTTATCTGTAGGGAAACTGTTCACTATTCACTAGTAAATAGGTTATTTGTAATTGCGCAAAAGTCCAGTTTTGTTTCTAACGACGATATGGCGTCCCCATTGTGTAGCGTACATCTTGAGCTGTCTCTTTTTCTGACAACCATTCTGTCTTCTTACTTTTAATATAATTAGAACTTTCTTCTTATTTTCCTTTACTACTTGAGTTAAGGAGTTTTGCTGTTTTCCTTGTGATGCTGACACCAGAACAGTGCATCTTCTGCGATTAAGATTATGCTAGGACTTATGTCCACAGAGATGTTGACTTAGTTCTGAATGACTTTTCTATTTGAGGGCACATAATTGAAAAGGTATAAAGCTTAAAACGTTATCTACTTTACAAAAGTTGCTAGAGAATTATTTATAAATGACCCAAAGTGACTATATCGTTCTTTCGGATGTGCACAGGGTGTTCTGGTTTGAACGAGAAATCAAAGAGCAGAGTTCGAATTCCGGTCGAGTTTTTTTATCCACTTTCGCACAAATGGTCTTGAAAAAAGGTATGAGGAAATACTACTACTACTACTACTAATAATAATTAATAATAATAATCCAACGAAAAATGTATTCTTCATTAGCACTGTTCCGTTCTAGGGTTCATAGATTCTCCACCTCTAAAAATATGAGATTGAATCATAGATAATTTCCATTTTCTTTCATCCACTTTATACTTCAAGAAATAAAGTACAGTTTCATTTTATCCAGATATATTCACGATAGTTTGCAATGGATTGTTGCCACTCAGCAGGCAGCTCTCCGGTACCTTTTGAGTGAAATTCTGCAGGTATTTTTTAATCATTTCACCCCACCTGAAGCAATAAAGATACAAAGACGCAAAAGGTTACTAAGTGTGAAAGAATGAGAAAAAGAAGGGCCTTAATAAGGAGAGGAGAGAGAGAGAGAGAGAGAGAGAGAGAGAGAGAGAGAGAGAGAAATAAAAGAAGTTGAATGAAGAAGACAATAGATAATGATTGACATTTCATTTAAATTCCATCAGTCACATGTCGCTAGGTAAATATCAGGCAGATTCCTTCCTTTTCCAAGTTATACTACGGGCAATGTCCTCCAACATCAAGGGTTTAACAAATCATTTCACTACGAGAAAGGCAATAAAGCCACTAATATGCAAGGAATTGGTTAGTGTTAGAGAATATGAGAAAAAAAATGAAGTACAATTAAATTTTATCCAAATATATTCACCATTATTTGCAATGGCTTGTTGCCACTTAGAAAACAGCTCTTTTCAGTAAAATTCCGTAGGTTTTGATGTGAAAAGTTTTCGACAAATTCTAGAACCTGAATTAGGGAAATATTTCCCCAGTAAAGCGTTTTTGCAGCAATGTAATAATTGATTAATACAAGATCAGATGAATATAACAGGCGGAGGGGAACAGCAATCAAATTGACAATTTCTTTTATTGCTGTTATTCTTGTGGTATGCAGACATGCGTTTTCATTGAAGAGAACAGAATTTCTCCTATTGACAAACCCAGGGCGTTTTACCACCAAACCTTTATGGACACGTTGCTGCTGCTGGATGTATAATTGTGCCTTTAGAATTAGCTTTTCGTCACCCTTTTCAAACCCTAAATGAATAATACCCCAACAACCCCACTCTACGCACATTTACTAACCGAGCCTCAGCTTTTAGGGTCGACTGTAGAGATTGAACCTTCTCAATCTAATGCCTTTTAGCCTTAAATATTATCGTGTGCTTGTATCTCCAAATTTATTTTAACTGTCGTGTATGATGAGCAATTGTGGTGATGCATTCGTCATTACAACTGACTTCCCAAAACGAAAATTACCTATGATTCAAAATAATTTACTGATATAAATATATAAATATAAATATAATAAATATATAAATATAATGAATATATAAATAAGAATATATAAGTACAAATAAATAAATATAATAAATATATAAATATAAATATATAAGTATAAATAAATAAATATTGAATACATTGACTGTCCTTTTAATTTAATAGAGCATGTTTAATCGTGGGATTGCTGTTTCGGAAACAATTGAAGTAAATTCCATAGGACAACTAATCGACAATTAAGACAATAGTGTCAAGGAGATGAAAATTAAATGCAATCGCGAAGGACGCAATATTTTTCAAAATTGTCTAAATAAAAATTCATCATACGCCCGAAAAAACAGATTCATATTACTGCACACCACTACAAAATGATATAATCTGAGGAAAATAGAAATCGATTACACCCTGTCACCCAGTGAGTCTAAAATGACCGTATGGTGAAAGAAATTAAAGCGTGTGTTTTTTTTTAAGCATAAATTATATATATATATATATATATATATATATATATATATATATATATTAAATATATGTGTGTGTTGTTTAATAAAAAGGAGCGCCTACTCAAATATCCTCTAAAAATAAAGGTAAAAAATCTGACGGATTAATAAATAAAAAATTTATTTTAGAAATTTCTTTGTTTACGTTGGGATACGAATGATCAAAGATGTCTATTTCAAGAATTGAAAATCTGTGTTGAAAGGCAACATTCAACATTGCTATTTTTCGTCATTACAAACGTGAGATCAAAGCACATCAGATCTAATGACGATTTTTACCCAATATTTTTCCAACCCTAAACAACAAAATTACCATTTATGATTCGAAAATAATTTAACTTTTAGATCCAAATTTAAATATATAAATATAAATATCCCAAAATAAATATATAAATATAATAAATATATAAAATAAATAGAATATATAAATATAATGAATAAATAAATAAATATAATAAATAAATAAATATAATAAATATATAAAATATAAATAAATAAATAAATAAATAAAAATATAAATAAATATATAAATATATGTAAATAAATAATATTTAAAATTAAAATATATTTAAAATAATAATAATATAAGAATATTATTATATAATTATATATATACTGTTATTATTATATATTATATATATATATAATAATAATAATATAATAATAACAATATAATAATATTTAAAATAATAAATAAAAATAATAATAAATGAAAATAATATTTAAAATTAAAATATAATATTCAAAATAATAAATATAAACAATAATATAATAATAATATAATATTATTATATAATTATATATATTATTATTGTATATTATATATATTATTACAGAATAGAATATAATAATAATATAATAATAATAATATATAAAATAATAAATAAAAATAATAATAAATAAAAATAATATAATAATAATATATAAAATAATAAATATAAATAATAATAAATAAAAATAATATTTAAAATTAAAATATGGAATAAATAATATAAATAAATATATAAATATAAATAAATAATATATCAATATAAATAAATTATATAAACACATAAATATAAATATATATATATATATATATTAATATAAATATAAATCAAAATACTTTAGTGGCCTCACTTATTCGACGAGCTATTAATCAATGTTTTAGATTTGAGATGTGAAGTTACGACATTTTATGCAGCTATATTTGTAGTCTTTTTTTCCCTAATTTGATTTTCTTCTGCCATATTGGCTACAGCGTTTCTCTTACTTTGTTTTTTTTTCCTTACTGAATGAGTTCTACGTTGTTACAGCTTTTAATTTACTTTTTTCTTCGTGTGTCAACAATTTTTCTACTCATTATATTTACAGATCGCGTGTTGTTCACCGTCGCCAAGGTTTCGGGTCTCATCCAGGATCACGTCAAAGTAGGCACATTTCAGACTATAGCAGCCGAGGTATATGATTACTTTCCTGCACAGCTATGTATTCTGAGTACAATGCGTGTATCCAGTTTAGCTAAGCAATAACCACAGACAAGAGTAGCTATCATGTTATAGTTACCGATTCAAAAACAATTTGGAAATCTGTTGCTGCCATTTTTGACCGAAGGAAATGTTGACAAAACAAGAACATAACAAAATGGCGTACTGAGACAGAAATATGGCGGTTAGACAAGTAGTCTAATAAAACGAATGGGTTAAGTTTTTTTTTTCGACAACAGGAGAAACTTTCAAATACATTCATACATTGACTGTCCTTTTAATTTAATAGAGCATGTTTAATCGTGGGATTGCTGTTTCGGAAACAATTGAAGTAAATTCCATCGCAGACAACGGCCATAGGACAACTAATCGACAATTAAGACAATAGTGTCTGGGCGAGATGAAAATTAAATGCAATCACGAAGGACGCAATATTTTTCAAGGTTAAACAAAATTCATCATACGCTCCGAAAACAGATTCATATTACTGCACACCACTACAAATGATATAATCTGAGGAAAAATAGAAATCGATTACACCCTGTCACTCCAGTGAGTCTAAAACTGACCGTATGGTGAAAGAAATTAAAGCGTGTGTTTTTATTAATTTGCACAAATTATATATATATATATATATATATATATATATATATATATATATATATATGTTGTTTAGTAATTAAAAGGAGCGCCTACTCAAATATCCTCTAAAAAATAAAGGTAATAAAAATCTGACGGATTAATAAATAAAAATCTACTCCTTTCTTTAGAAATTTCTTTGTTTACGTTAGGATACGAAGCTGATCAAAGATGTCTATTTCAAGAGTCAGTGAAAAATCTGTGTTGAAAGGCAACATTCAACATTGCTATTTTGTCGACGCACTCTACAAACGTGAGATCAAAGCACATCAGATCTAATGACGATTTTTACATAGGGGAACGCATGTTCGAATGTTTCCGGGAGCCTATATTTTTCCCTAATAAGCTTTCATTAATAAGATTTCTCGGATATTCTGCCCGATAAACAAGAAGTAATATGGTGCTTAATAAATAAAAGGAACGTCTACTTAAATAAGAGTGTCCACTAAAAAAACCCAAAATTATCGTTTAAGTAAAAATATCTTGGATTAGTACATAAAAACAATATAGATTGACTTTCTTTTACAAATCTCTCTCTTTATATATATATATATATATATATATATATATATATATATATATATATATATATATATATATTTAGGATAGATGTGAGTTTGTGACCCTGTGTTTCACGTTTAGCGATCGTCAGACAAACTGGTTAATGTTTTTAAAATTTTTTAAAATATTAAAATTTTTAAAACATTAATCAGTTTGTCTGACGATCGCTAAAGCGTGAAACCCAGGTCACAAACTCACATCTATCCAACCAAATATGTTAGCTCTATCTCTGATATTGAGAGCTTTTTAATAAGTACCCGCATATATAATATATAAATAATTATACATATATTTATATTTATTTATATTTATATACACTTTTCACATATATATATATATATATATATATATATATATATATATATATATATAGAGAGAGAGAGAGAGAGAGAGAGAGAGAAAATGAGGATTTAAAAAGGCAACTAATATTTAATATAGTGATATTTATTTATAATATATGAGTTTTAGAGAAGAAGTAAAACTTTGTTACTTACAACTGGAATATCAGTGCTTTTTTCTTAGTAAGTAATTTGTTGTTTTCTTTTTTTAAACTTTGTTTTTAACTTTAACCGGTTTCGCTTAGCTTTTCAAAAAGTTTTTAACTATTTCTATCTCCACGTGTTGATGCTTATGTTTTGAACAAATGAAAACAATTAAAATCAAGGGGTGTAACTGACTACATATATCGTTTAGTGTTAGGGAAATTTGCTTGAATGTTTTTATCAATGAATAAAGCATGGGTTTGAACTTGTTGAGGAAATAAAGAAACATTTTTCCACTTTGTCATACAATTTCTACGTATACACACACACGCACATATAGTGTTAATGCAAATATAAAATTTGTCACGCACACACACATATATGTAAATCATTTATATTATATATTATATATAGTAATAATACAAATATAAAATGTCATATATATATATATATGTATACATTTATATTATATATATATATATATATATATATATATATATATATAGATAGAGATAGATAGATAGATAGTATTAATATTAGTATGAAATTTGTTACTTAGTTGGTTGATGCTAAATTTAGCAGGTCTATACCAGAGTTTCGAACCTTTGTGTAATTGATCAGTCTAATCTTCGGCAGCGTTTAGCAAAGTATATAATATTCTGGGCTTTTGTAATGTCTTTAAAACGTCGCAATATGCTGGAATCTTAACCTAAATAGAATTCTGTCTCTGACACTTGATATAACATTCTTATATCATCATTATAAGCTCAGTGAAGATAAAGAAAAGAAAGAAAAGGAAATAATGAGTGTGTATACGGAGAGAAGAAAATTATGAAAAGAACAAATAACCACAAAATTCGACATATGTGCACATCCATACACGTACTGGCCAACGTGCATGCACGCGCGTGCACACACACACACACACACACACACACACACACACACACACACGCGCGCGCGCGCGCGTACATACACACACAAACACAAACACACGCTCGCACAAAAAGGAAAATCAACCAAGTAGCAATAAAAAACGAATAAATTATTGTTTTGAAATTTATATAAAAATGAGGAAAACGGGAAAGTTAACAAGCATCTGCTGATATCTCCTGACGAGTGGACTGATCAGTTACAGAAAGGTTCGTCCACAAAACATTAAGGGAGGTGTGCTAAATACAAAATCGATCAGCTAAGAGACAAACTTAAACTTGTATTAATCCTATTATTGATCTATCACTGACATCCATATTTCTGAGATGAGGTATTATGTACACTCTTTACATTATTTGGACTATTGTCCTTATCTTTGTCGCCATATTTATCACAACGTTTCGGCCGTTGTATGCTCTGGACTTCTTCAGGTGTTTGGAATGTTGAACTGCACTGAAGTTTTGTGGCATTGCAGATGTGCTGATTCCTTAAGTTTACGAATTTTCCAATGTTGTTCTTTGTCTATGATCTCAACCTGATTCCACAGAGGAAGGAGATCTCCCTTTTTTCTCCATATGTGGTCAGCCACGCCTGATTATTCCACTTCCCCTCGTGTTATTATCCCGTGCAGCCGCGGAAAGAAATATAAAGGGGAGGCAGGCCGCCCCCTTAAGGTAAGGACACATGGTACAGTGGATAAAGGCGTTAGTTAGATCCAGTGACAGGACCAAAAGAGTGTGAGTTCAATACCCGGTTAAGGCAGTGGAGAACTTGGAGAGGAAAATTAACAGGAGATAACTGATAACTGACATCGATTAAACATGGCACGTGGAACTAGAACAGTCTACCCCATTGAGCGAAATAAAGGGTTCTGTTCGACATTGCAACCGCCTGAAGAAGCCCAGGGCGTACGACGGCCGAAACATTATGACAAATATGGCGACAAACATGAGGACAATAGTCCGAATAATGTAAATAGTCTATCATTGATATCTATCACGATGACTTAAATGTCCTTTCGTTTTGATTCCCACTGACTGACAGCATTTATTGCTTCTTACTCTCTTTGTTATCGCTATCTATCTATCTATCTATCTATCTATATATCTATATATATATATATATATATATATATATATATATATATATAAAAATGCAGTGCTTTCTGCATTCTGTTGTGGATTCTTCTAGACTCGATGAATTATGATTATTTCAAATCCTCCTAATGATTTCTATGACTTGTATATCCTTGCTTGAACCGGCTTCCAATGCTCTGGATGGAGCGGCTTGGGGTTAGAACGCGTGGTTCGTGGGAGCACAGTCCGTTGCGTTAGGGAAACTCGAATGAGTTACACGACCGAATTTGTGAAGATCAGCGCTATATCAGGTTTAATTAGTCACCGTTTTGTCACTGACTCCTGTTGGTACAGTTGATATGACGCTTGCGTCTTCTTGTATTGGTCTGGGTTCGATTCACATTAAAGTCGCATGAGCACTGCTGATGAGTCCTAAAAATATGACGAGACGGCCGTCCAGTGCTTTCTGCATTCGCTTGAGGATTCTTCACGATGTATTTCTTAATTTTATTTCAAATCCTTCTAATAATTTCTAACACTTATATATATGCAATAATTTTGAAAAACTCACTAAAATTCATATATTTTTGGCTTTAATTTAATTCAATTTTACTTAATGAATTTGAATTTAAGCGCAGTACTAGATTGTTAGATAGGTCTCATAACTTTTTTTTTATATTCAAGTTGGCATTTTTAATCACAAGTTCTATGATAATAGCTTTTTCTCTTGCACTTCTCGCCTGTGGAACTCTCTTCCTGATTTTTGCTTTCCTGTCAATTCATTGAGTTAAATTCTTTCGATTCATGACTGACTAGGAAGAAGATTTTCCAGCAGTGGATTGCCATTTCTTTTTGCGTTAGACTGGTTGCCAACAAATGCAAATAGGATATATATCCATACACGTATCGAGATGAAGAGAGAAAGAGAGAGAGGGATAGAAAGAGAAAGAGAAAGATAGAGAGAGAGAGAGAGAGAGAGAGAGAGAGAGAGAATATAGAAGATATAGACGTTGGCGAGTTATTTGTTAAAAAAATTGCTGTTTTGTTTACTTTTTTAAAATAAGAATATTTTATTTTCATTTATAAAAATGCGTATCGATAATAATTTGCTCCGGAAAAAAATATTCAAAAATGTTATTGTTGAATTGTTATGTTTCTTTTTTTCATAATAAATATTGTTTAAAAACGCCTGATAATTATGCACCAACCCAATACTAAAAAAAATAATTCAGAATGAACTGGTTATCGCTCCACACTCATCAGACCATTAATATACCGTGGGTCATATTTTTGTAAACCGATCACATTCACTACTAACAACTATTTGCATCAGGATGTTTCTCTTTTCTTTAGGGAATGACAGCTAGAAAGAGATCCTCAGAAAACTGAAACCTTTTGATCGAACGATGCACTTTATAAATATTTTATAAAGTGTTCTATAATTGCAGGCCCGAATGCAAATTATCTAGACGACGTTTCCTAATACACTCCGAGATATACTGAGCAATTCTCTTCTCTAGAAGTTCAGTGGTTTTATCAAACTAATTCACACTGTAACGTGAATTGTTTAAATACGGAACTGATTTTAAAGACTGGTAGGGTATCTTTTTGAATTGATATCAATAAAGTGATCAGAATGCGTCAATTAGATGAAAAATAATATCACCCGACACTGGTAGAGATTTGCTTATTAAATCTCAAACCAATCTCACCAATTCATGACAATTTAAGATACAAATGTTTTTGAACTGTGCAATCTTAGCATTAATGCTAGATTACATTACATCCAGAGGATAGTCATTATAACAGAATATTTTCCTAATAATTTATAATTCCTGTTCTAATTTATTCGTAGAACGGATCAATTATATCATATGGACTAAGGTCTTTAAATGATTAATTTTATACCGTCTAGATCAAAATGATATAATGGTTCCCACATTCTGCAGGATTTTTCCGATTTCACTTATTCTTTATTTCTATTCTCGCGTTGCCAATTACTGTAATTGTGGTTTTCCCTTTATATGTTTAAATTATTTCTGTTTTAATGACTTAATTAAATATTGTACCGTTAATAAAATCTTCTTTTTTGTTTTCTTTTTATACATTGAAAAATCTTAGGGAAAAAGACAGAAAGTGCGCAGTTCTCCATTTTTTATGTCACGGTGCAATTTTGTACACAAGAACAATTAGGTTTTACTGTAACAGTGGATACGTTCGTTGCAAATTGATTCGGACATTAACGGATATTAATGTGTTGTGACTGCGCATGCGTAGCTTCAATAATTCTAATTTGACTGTAAGTAGGAAAAGATTGATTAACTTTTTTTTACGACTTATCAACACTCTGTAGGTTGTTTAAAGCAGAAACATTTTGGATTTTAAGACTAATTCTTTCTTTTTTTTTTGCAGGTGAATATTGCATTAAGTCTTTTCTGAGAATAACAATGACTTTTCCAGACAAAAATTGTACTCATTAACGTAAGTTAATATAACGAAACGTATTAGAAATCGAACTTGGCAACCGGATTTCTCTTTCTGAGCAGACGACGAGAAAAACAAACAGCTGAACATAAAAAAGAATGTTTCTTTTTATTCAGTTCAATCCAAGCAAGACTGAATACATTGAGAATTGAGGAAAGGACAAAAGAGGAATGTGATTCAAGAAGAAAGATGACGACGATTGACTTTGCATTTAAATTTTTGAAGATTGTAATTACCAGGGAAGCAAATGAACGGAAGTTAGTTCCACAGGAGGGAAGTACGAGAAAAGAAACAGTTGGAGTAGTATTGGCGGTTGCATTTAGTAAAAGGATGGGACCTAGATGCCAATCTAGTAGTACACATAAATTCATGCAGTCGGGGTACCAGTGGAAAAAAAAGCTCCACAGTGCACATTGCCGTGAAAATATTAGTAAAAAAAAGACAGAGAGAAGCCACGTTACATCGGTGAGAAAATGACTGGAGTCGAGATCCTTTTTTCAGTTTCGATTACATTACAGATCCTTGTTTGGAATTTGTCAAGAATCTCAAGGTGTACAGCGGGAGCACCAGACCAGATATAACGACAGTATTTAATGGACGAACCAGCGGTATATTTGGAAATGTACAAGTTCGATTTTGACGTAAAAGATTTTCTGGTACGATAGAGTGACCCAACATTCCGTGTAGTAGACAACGCTATTGATTCGTTATAGTCACTTCACTTCATTTCTGTGGCAAACATAAGACTAAGATGGCGCATAGTGATACTCCCCAAGCGTCTCGCATATGTCATGCTGGTGGCAGGCAGAAATGTTTCTATGTGGTGGTTAATTGAAATTTATCTTTCAAATGAAATGTATATTTTTTACATTTCAAAATGGAGACCATTCAGCTATCTTTGTAATTTTCGTTTTTTTTTTCTACACGTAACGAAGCTTCCGTTGTCTGAAATTACATCTAATAAAGTAAGAATCTTTTTCCACGAACGACTTTTCAATTCAAGAGACGAATTGGTTGAAGACTTCCTGTTATATTGCGAGAAAAAAATGTCGAAAACTTTACACGCTTAGCAAGGCATTGATCTATTCTTCAAGTTAAGGACGCAATAGACTCTTGCAATTATCATCTCAATTGCCTACAAATCCATCAATAAGACGAGGAATACGGTTTTAATTTTCAGTTACATCAATGAGATGCTGCAGACTAGCATAAATACACTGGCTGCTATCTTCTAGCATAAATGCACTGTGTTTAACAACAGTAGATAGGTTCGCTTACCGCATGATTTACACTGATTACCTGTCTTTTGAACAGGAGTAGAGGTTAATTTCTTGATGCCTGTTTAGGGTTGTATTTCCGGTTCCTTTAAAATCCTTTCTTTCTATTGCACTTTCAGTAACCCCCTCCCCACCCCTTGCGTATTGGTGGCATTATCACCTTGTTCTGAGGGTTGATGGTGGGGGTGGATTTAAAAAAAAAACAATAAAAAACTAGCATAATTTTGCTACAGATGATTGATATTTGAAGAACGTCTAGTGAGATTAACTTTTATTTGTTTGTATTACTTTCAGAGTTGGGATTATTTAGGATTATTCTGCTACCTACTGATTTATAGCTATTTTTAACTACAAACAACGAAGTCTGGACTTAATAAAATATTTATTTAGATATCTCATTATATAAACACAATTTTCTTTTAATGACATTTAGATATCGATTGAGAAATTAAAAAAAAAGTTGTTTCGTCACAAATAATAAAAAAAAGAGTACTGGGCTGTTATGTAATATCGGTCTTCCTATATGGCAGTGAATACAGGAACAGTCTCCTTACAGATAAAGAAGAGATTTGAAGCAACTAAAATGTGGATGTACAGAAGGATGCTGAGAATGCCATGTGAGTAAGAAAGAGAGTTTAGGGAATATAGAAACAAAAAGGATACTATTTAGAATCCCAAAGAGACAGTTGAAAAATAACACAAAATGGGGAGAGAAGGTTTGAAGAAATTGAGACGCAGGGGAAAGAAGAAAGCAGAGAGTAATCTACCTAACGAACTGTGGCACATGAGAACAGCAATATTTCCAATTGCAGTTCGAGCCCGCATATGTGATTGTAAATGTCTGATAGACTTATTGAGGGGATTGCTGGTGACCCATACTGACAGGGATGGTTTGCCTTGGCCTGGGTTTTGAAACAGCGCTAATTTAACACAGGGTCTCGAGAGTTCTGACGCGCCGATAGGCCACCCACATCCAACTGGCTAACACCACCCGCGTGATAACGATGAACCAATGTGCGACATGCGGTCTTACTACTGCCTCTTAGAATCCAAGCTGCCAGACTTAATAAAACGAATACCAAAAGTAAATGACCATTTTCGTTAATTATTTTTTTTGTCAATAGTTTGGGGTTCCCGAGAAAACATAGAATTCAAGAGCTAGCTATAAATTAAAACTAATTTTTAACGTAAAAATCATCTTTCCAGATAATTGAAGTGTCTTTAATAAAAGCGAGCCATAGTTCAAGCTCAACATAGTTTTGCATTAAGCTGTGGCACCCAGTGAGAAATAAAATCACAAATCAGTAGGAATGTTCGACTAGACTAGCACATGAGGCATTACTCAATGACAGGAAGACCAAGATTTAACTAGTGACGTTGCAGCTGTGTTCGTTTACCAGCTGGATTCAATTTAATAGAGTTAATAGATGGCACAGCGCAGCTTGGGAGGGATAGCGAAAAGTAAAAGCTTACTAAGTGCTACAAAGAACCAAAAGTTGTGGAGGACCATAATTACCCAAGTTATTAAGAGCCATAGATGAAGAACAAGGATTGTAGAAATATTTTATTGAATAAAGTGTTCGCACTGTTTTTAAGTAAAATATATCCTTCCTTCTTCTATGTAACGTTTCACTACATGACGTGGGCGATCATTCACTGGTCTCAACTCTTGTTTATTTAGAAATTAAGGCAGTAAATGGACAATTATCTCCCTGATGAAGAAACTTCAAACAACAGAAATGTGGTTCTACAAAAGTATTCTGGGAATAGCATGGACAAAACACGATAGCAACGATAAAAGTTTTTATTGAAAATGGAGAAAAAGAAAACTTATACGTAAAATAAAAAAGAGACAGTTCAATTTATTTGCTTACATAATGAGGAAAGATAGCTTGGAAAATGTAATACTCACAGGACCCATTGAAAACAAGAGGGACGGAGTAAAACAACGTATAACCTGCCTAGCGAGCTTGATTAAATGGATGGCGGAACAAGGTTTAGGAAAATTAACAAAAAGACACAAGTTATTAAGAGCTACGAAGGGCAAGAAATTGTAGAGAGGCATGATCGGCTATGTCCTGAAGGGACACGGCACACAGAAGAGGAATAAAAGTATAGAGCAGATATACGTTTCATGTTATTCTGCATGAATAACCGGGAAATATATCTGTATAAAATGGTAAGAAAGAGGGCTTGGAAAATCTGATACTCACAGGGCAGATTGAAAGCAAGTATGACAGAGGAAAACAACGTATAACTTGCCTAGCGAACAATGTATAGAATAGGTAACAAAAAGATAAAAATTATTAAGAGCTACAAATTGCAGGAAATTTTGAAGAGCCATGATTGGCAAAACGTGAACGGACACGGTACATAGCAGAAGTAGAAGAATAGTATAAGTCGTTTATTGGAAAATATTTTATATGATTTTCTATATATCAGAACAATGTTAGCCATATATATATATATATATATATATATATATATATATATATATATATATATATATATATATATTCAATGTATGATGCTTAATAATAAAAGCGATAAATACCAAAACCAGAAAAAAGGAAGGTGAATAAAATCGGCGAGATATCATGATCAGACACATTGTAGAAAAAAACCCTCTAAATTTAAAAGTTTAAAATTCCAGCGTTCCACTATATTCAACGTTCGGTGCATAATGACAACTGACGATTGCGTTTTTATATTCCTCCACCCATTCCAACACACACATATATATATATATATCTGGTCACTCGAAATCGAGGATACTCTTCTATTAGGGTGGCTAACCAATCCCTATTGCAGACGCTTGATCAGTCGCATTTTTGCTTATTGAACACCCACAGAGACCACCTGTGGTTTATACTGCAACTATGCTGAGCAGACCTTAGTTTCTGGGAGAGAGCGTGTTATCTAGAGTGATCAACAATTTGAGCACGCCCAAATTTTCGCCCACGATGACCTGTGACCTTGTGCTAGCGCAGCTATCGACGGCACCCAGGGGTTCCGCCTACCCAGTTTCACTCACAAGATTTGGGTCAATCCGTGCTATGGTTTTCAGGCACTTTCCAAAGGTGCCACGTGCTGGAATCGACCTTTTCCCCCCAGTCCGATAACATCAAGAAGTCTCTTTCCTGACAAATCGACCATGGTGAGATTCGAACCCGTGTCATATTGTCAGAAAGCGAACATTCTAACCACTCGGCCACTTGCCCAAAACAATTCGGATATATTTCCATCAACAACGCATTACTTTAGTCCGATGAAAGTGCTAAAACACAGAAATGTTCCATTGTGTCATTCATTTGCCGAAAACTTTTATTAAAAAAAACTGTTTGAACGCTTTCGTCTCACATCCACATCCAGTTGTGTCTCGAAATCACTTGTTTAGAAATTTTGTGAAAACCTTTTGGTTTACATCCACTGGTAATTATAAATTGTTAAGTATCTTTTTTTAAAATTTCTACTTCTTCGATATCTCCTCAACTTGAACACCTCGTCAGGTAGCAAACCGAAGTGTCATCATCTCGAGTTCAAGTGTTAACGTCTCGTTTTAGTCGTGTTAACGTGAATACAGACGAGACTGACAGGAAAAAAAATACTGATTCCGTGATAAGAATTGCTGAAACTCTTCTAATCGCGTCCGAGAAGCCATCTTTTGTGGAGAAGAGTCGTTTTGATACGAAAGTGAAAGGAAATCTTGTTAGACGTCTCTTCAGCTTAAGTGTAATTATATTCAACTCAAAGAATGATAAGATAAAAGATAAGAAAACCGTTCAACAACACCCCCCCACAAAAAAACCCTAAATGAGACACTAACACAATAGTCTCTGTATTAGATGAAGTAACTGACAAGAAGGTGCTCAATACAGCAAATATCATTTTTGGAAGGTCAGCGTATATTTTAACAGTAACAGAAATATCGCAAGTAGAGTTTGATAGTCAGTTTTCATAGCAAGATAAGGAGGACGGGTCCCTTCATGACTGGGCCGATCATGGCTCACCATTTCTTACAGCACTTAGCAACCTTTATCCTTTTGCTATACCTCCCATCCCCCGGTCTGACATCCATTCGCATAAGTTCGTTCGGCACGTGGTCCGCTAATTTCTCCTGTCCCATTTGCATTCGATATGTCCTGTAATGGATGTGCGTTGTGGTGTAATCGCCTCAGAATACAAACACGGAGGGCCGAGATTGGATTCTATTTGGATTCGTTAGGTTCACTTACGCACAAATACCCTTGGAAAATGTATGAATATACCTCTCTTATTCCAGTCATGGGTTAAATAGCGGTAGCCTTGGTTGGCAACCAGCCTACTGCAGAAAGAAATCGCAACTTATTGCGGGAAATCGCTACTTACTGCATAGTAAGACATAAATCGAAAGAGACATGATCAAAAGAGACATTTCCTGTAAGTGTCAAACTCACCAAGTCCTCCTTCCTCATTATGTATCCAAGAAATTTCAGCTTTGTTTAAGGATAAATGTCCTTTTAGTTTCCATTTTCCTTAAGAGTTCTTCGTTGTTTACGCGCTATTTACTCTGCATTCTTCTCTTAGAACCGCATTCAGTATTCTCCTCATTTCTGAGAAGATTGTCCAGAAAACCACTGCAAGATGACCATTCAGCGCATTTTCCTTTGTCCCAATGCAATTTTCCTTAGTATTTTGCTTAGCTTTTGGACGGCTTTTTTACGAATCCAGTGCGCGTTTGGATTTCAGTGTCACATAAGGGCGATTGCAACATATAAACTTCTTCGTTTTG
Organism: Acanthosepion pharaonis; assembly: GCA_903632075.3. NCBI lineage: Eukaryota > Metazoa > Mollusca > Cephalopoda > Sepiida > Sepiidae > Acanthosepion > Acanthosepion pharaonis. The sequence goes on from CAHIKZ030000058.1 coordinate 406,931, forward strand.
TGCATATCGTCCGAGATAAGACTTCAGAGGATGCCTGGTCTTATTTTCGGCAAAGCTGTTTTAGAGACAGGTATAAGCTTGACTAAGGCGGTTTAAAGATCCAGTAATAAAACGGGCAAGGTTCCAATTAATCCATTAAGCCGGGATATAACGCCTGCTTTTTTCCCATGTACTATATCTTCTCATCGGACTTATTCAATCTATTCATTGGGAGTGGATTCTGAGAGAATTAGAAATCCTACTTGAATTTCTTACTGGTAGCCGCATTCTTAACAACATAGGATAAGAAGATGACATAGTATTGGTAGTAGTCAAAGAAAGGAAATTGCATGAATTAGAGAAAGTATTGACGTAAAGCGAGAAGAAAGGCCTAAATTGCATGAATTAGAGAAAGTATTGACGTAAAGCAAGAAGAAAGGTCGAAATTGCAAGAAAACTGGATACACATCCCAACATGATAGTTAGAACAGAGAGATATAAAAATCAAACAAGCACAACAATTTAAATATCTGTGAAGTGTTTTAACAGAGGGCGAAATGCGTGAACTCTAAATCTGAAGGCTCCTTGGGATAGCGAAAAATGCCTTCCAGTATCTAAAAAAAAATATTAAGAAATATAAAGGTATCGTTAGTAACTGTTGTGGATTCCGGAATGAAATCCGGTACCAATAAATAGCAAACGCCGAGAATGAATATAGGAAAATAAATGTATTAACGTAATAATACAAACTAGTAATGCAGGTTAGTAGTTCCAGGAATACGGGTTAGTAGCAAAATATATATACAATCTTTGGTATTGAAGTATCGCTGTATGACTTCTTACTGAGTCTACGTGCTCGCTCACTGTCACTCTTGCTAGCTACGTTCGTTCTGTCTGTCTGTCTGTCTGTTACCTTCACCCTCTGTTGCCCTCGTCTCGCTCTCGTCTACTCGGTCTTGCTCGCTATTTATCAACCCACCCACATTGAATATGACACAAGGCCGGTTTAATGTGGCCATCCCCGAGCCCGTAGACTCGGCCAAAAATATAGCCATTTTGAACCCGCCTAGATGGGTTCAGGCCCTGTCTAAACCCCCCCCCCCAAACGAAACCTTGCCCTTCGGCAAAGCTTCGTCCGGGTTCCTCTCTGCTAATGCAGAGAGTTTGACAGACGTCACTTACAGGACGTGTATCCAGTCAACGACTGTATCACGACAGCTAGACTCGGAGGTCTTGCTCGCTATTTATCAACCCACCCAGAAGGATTGAATATGGCACAATGCCGGTTTAGTGTGGGTATCCCCGAGCCCGTAGGCTCGGCCAAAAATATAGCCTTTTTAGAACCGCATTGACGGATTCAGGCCCTGTCTACCTCCCCGAACGAAACCTTGCCCTTCGGCAAAGCTTCGTCCGGGTTCCTCTCTGCTAATGCAGAGAGTTTGACAGTTGTCGCTTACAGTCAAAGACTGTATCACGACAGCTAGACTCGGAGGTCTTGCTCTCTCGGGTCTTCACGTAGCCGTCTACTGGGTGAGTCCATTTGTGTAAAAAGGGGTGGACCCCTCAACAGTAAGAAAGAAAAAATACTGAACTGTTACCCAATATCAGTCCTCCTGTGTGACATCAAATGATGGACAATCTACTCAAAGATGAAGAGGAGACTTGAAGTGATATCATGAACCGAACATTTGAGCAACGATGAAATTTTACAGAAAGTTGAAAGAAAAAGGAAACTTATACTCAACACCAGGAAGAGACAGATGAAATTTCTACGGTACATGATGAGGAAAGAGGCTTTGGAAAATATGGTATTCACAAAACATATTGAAGGCAAGAAGGACAGAGGAAAACAACGCATAACCTACCTAGCAAGTTTGAGTAAATAGATGGCGGAGCAAGGTTTAGGAGAGATAACAAAAAGACAAAATTTATTAAGCGCTATAAAGGACAAGAAATTTTATAGAGGAAGAAGAGGGGAAGAAGAAGAAAAAGGAAGAAGAAGAAGAAGAAGAAGAAGAAGAAGAAGAAGAAGAAGAAAAAGGAAGAGGAGGAAGAGGAGAACAAGAAGAAAAAGAAGAAGGAAGAGGAGAAGAAATTTTGGAGAGCCATGATCGCCGACGTCCTGCAGGGACACTGCACGTAGAAGAATAGTGAATATATCTGCAGATGATACAATGATAAATGGTTGCATCTCGAATACTCTAGCTCAGGGGTTTTCAAACTGTCGTCCGGCATCGACTGACTGACTCACTGACCGACCCCTCGTTACTCTTACTACTCCTACTTATTATATGTGGGCGAGTCTATTAACTATAGAATAGGTGTGTTCCACTATAACAGTACTTGAGCGTATTTGCCTTCTTCAATTCAAGATTGTGGTAGTTTATGAAGTCCCACCCAGAAAGTAAAATCCGCAGGGCATAATTGCAGGATAAACCAGGGATTAGCTTTGTGGACGTAGAGTAAACAAAAAATATATCTGAGCGAGAATTTGCGACAGGGACAAGCAAGCTAATAGAGCAATACAATATAGTTATACAATATAACCCTGAGAAGTGGAAAATACGGACAAGTATAATCACTCATTCACAAAAATGTACGCAGTCTCAACTCTCGTTGGAAAATATATTTTAATGCAAATCTGGGTATGTATTGATCTATTTTCAGTCTAACAAACGTTTGCATTGTCCTATCAGTGCTAACTTTCAACTCCTTAAAACATACAATGTTCATCTTATAAGTGACTCTTTTCCTCGATAACTACGAAGAAATTATGTTTTACACGTGAGCATGCATATGGAAATTTGAGACACCCTATTTCCTGTGTCAAAAAACGAACATCTTTTCATTTACTTGGCGTTTGATGAAGTTGAATAATGTGTCGTTTTTCGGTTTAACACAAAACTAATCTCATGTTCCAGAAAATAAATATTAATCATACAACTCGTATTAAGATTTGAGCGCTGTTCATTTTCTTTTGTGTGATGTCCTGGAAAGATCAAAGACTTTATGAGAAGCACCCCGGTGTTCATTCTAATTAAATTCTGATTGGATTTCATAACGACAGAAACAGCGAAATAAAAATTAAAACACGCATGATCAGAATGTTAATAAGACGCTTTAGAAGAAGATTTATAGAAAGACATATGTCAAGAAAGCGACGGGTTATAATAATAATATTATTATTAATAATAATAATTTTAAGAAGAAAAAGAAGAAAAAAAAGAAGAAGAAAGACAGAAAAGAAGTAAGATGAAAAGAAGAAAACATGGTTGAAAAGCATGATATATAAGAAAACATTTTTCTTCTTTCAGACCTCCTAAAAATATTTCTTTTTTCCCTAAGTAGCCAATAACAGCAACAATAACAACAACAACAACAACAATAATAATCACAAAACAAGAAGGAGGAGGTATTTTTAGGAAAGCATAATAATAATAATAATAATAATAATAATAATAATTATTATTATTATTATCATTATTATTATTATTATTATTAGAAGAAGAAGAAGAAGAAGAAAGAGAGAAAAGAAGAAAGCAGAAACATCTTAGGAAACATGGTTAAAAAGCATAATATACATGAAAACATTTTTCTTCTTTCATACGTCTTAAAAATATTTTTTTTTCTTTAGAAGCCAACAACAACAAGAATAATAACAACAGCAACAACAATAATAATAAAACAAAAAGAAAAATTTTTAGGAAAGTATTATATAGGATAAAAAATAATAATAATAATAATAATAATAATAATAATAATATTAATAATAATAATAATAATAATAATAATAATACTTTGCCCCAAATGAATATAAAAATCGTCACGATAGAGTGGGGCAAAACACTGGACAATAAAAATTTGGAAAATGTGTAAGTATGAACATCGGCCAGCGCCGGTTACAGAAATAGAAGATGTCACCATTCTATGGGATTATACCATCCACACAGACAGAAAAATTGAAGCAAATAGGCCGGACATTATTAATAAAACCAGAAAGAAAAATACTTGCCTACTAATTGATATGGTTTGTCCAGCGGATAATAACATAGCAACCAAGGAATTTGAAAAACTATCAAAATACAAAGACCTGGAAATTGAAATAAAAAATGTGGAAATTGAAAACAAGAATAATACCAGTGGTAATAGGTGCACTTGAATTATAAAAAATGGAACAAAACAACACATTGAAAGAATGAAACCCCAGCTTAAGAGACATACAGAAAAATTGTCTTATTCAGCACACACACTAAGGAGAACTTTGTCTATGTAACGCTAGCAACTTCATCGGAGATAAAAAAAAAAAAAAAAAAAAATTAACATGAAATGGCCATAACAACACACCACGACCTGCCTTAGGTCTTTCCGCAGACTTGGTAGGTAGTGTGTCCATAGCAGAAATAATAATAATAATAATTAATAATAAGACCAGAGTCTTTTCACTAGAATTTTCAAATATCATGCATAATAATGTGGATCCAAAATGCAGGTTCTGTGACAAATACCAAGAAACAATCGACCATCTAATCTCAGGATGTTCTATTTGCCCCAAATGAATATAAAAATCGCTTTACACTGGACAATTGCAAACACTTTGGAAAATGTAAAGCAAACAGTAACAACGGCCAGCGCCGGTTACAGAAATAGAAGATGTCATTCTATGGGATTATACCATCCACACAGACAGAAAAATTGAAACAAATAGGCCGGACATTATTGTCAAAAACCAGAAAGAAAAAAACTTTGCCTACTAATTGATATGGCTTGTCCAGCGGATTGTAACATAGCAAACCAAGGAATTTGAAAAACTATCAAAATACAAAGACCTGGAAATTGAAATAGAAAAAATGTGGAAATTGAAAACAAGAATAATACCAGTGGTAATAGGTGCACTTGGAATTATAAAAAATGGAACAAAACAACACATTGAAAGAATCCCTGAAACCCCAGCTTAAGAGAGACATACAGAAAATTGTCTTATTTACAGCACACACACTAAGGATCTATGTAACGCTAGCAACTTCATCGGAAAAAAAAAAAAAAAAAAAAAAAAAAAAAAAATTAACATGAAATGTGGCCATAACAACACACCACGACCTGCCTTAGGTCTTTCCGCAGACTTGGTAGGTAGTGTGTCCATAGCAGAAATCGAATGATGATGATGATGACAATAATAATAATAATAATAATAATAATAATAATAATAATAATAATAATAATAATAATAATAATAATAGCCCACACTGTCTTGCAGAGTTTTATATTTGTTGTGTGCTACTATCGTGTAAGGATGGTAAATTCTTACTGGATATTTATCACAGAATCTGCATTTCGGGTTAACTCATTTTTTCAGTATGTTTGCTTTATAAATTCAAGTTAGCAAGCATTCGTCCTGATCATCAAGAAAAAAAACCTGGGTTTCAGCTTTGAATCCTGCACTACCTAATCACTGACGATTTTGGTTTTCATCACTGAAAGGTTTGTCTTCATCAGTTTGTTTGGTACGGGCTTATGAGCCTCTTCATGGTCAATACTCTGCCCGTACCAAACAAACTGATGAAGACAAAACCAGTACCCATCAGTGGTTACGTAGGGCAAGGTTAAACACTAGGAAATATGAAAATTTTACGGGAAATAGGGCTTGTAACAATTTTATAGGACTTTACAATACACACAGACAGAACAATCAAAAGTTAATCGCCCAGGCATCGTGATCAAAGACCACGAAAACAGAATGTGTTCTTTATTAACATGGCAGTCTCTGCAGATTGTAATGTAACTCTGAAATTTTTCAAAAACTATGAAAATACAATGATCTCGAACTAGAAATCTCAAAAAATGTGGCACATGAGGACATCCATATTTCCAATTGTAGTTGGAGCCCGCATATTGATTGGAAAATATCTGATAGACTTACTGAAGAGATTCCTGGTAGCCCATACTGACAGGGATGGTTTTCCTTTGCTTGGGTTTTGAAACAGCGCGAATTTAACACAGGGTCTCGAGAATTCTGACGCGTCGATAGGCCGCCCACATCCAACTGGCTAATACCACACGCGTAATAACGATGAGCCAACGTGCGACATTCAGTTCTACTATTGCCTCTTAGAATCGAAGCTGCCAGACTTAATAAAACGAATGCCAAAAGTAAATGACCATTTTCTTTCATAGCATTTTTATTAATAGTTAGGTGATCCTGAGACAACATAGAAACTGGCTACAAATTAAAATTCTAATTTACAACGTAAAAATCATCTTTCCAGATAAAGCGTCTTTAATAAAAGCGGGCCAAAGTTCAAGCTCAACATAGTTTTGCATTATGTAGTGGCACCCAGTGAGAATCAAAATACTTAATCGGTAGGAATGTTCAACTAGACAATACTCAATGACAGGAAGACCAAGATTTTACTAGTGACGTTGCAGCTGTGTTCGTTTACCAGCTGGATTCAATTTTAGGTTATCTTTAATTTGAAAATTTGATATGGGTAAAAGACAAAGAAGGAACGAAGAAGAAAAAAAGACGCACAAAGTTGTAAATCAGTAAAAAGAAATTATAAAGGAATTTGTGTAAATTTAAATGTGCGTCGCCTAAGAAAACTGAGGAGATTGAATTTCAAAACTCAGTCAAAAATGGTGGATACTTCAGTTCAAGAAAGAATGAAGGAAAAATATGGCGAGGAAGTGAGAATGAAGAGAAGTGCAACTGAAATATTTTTTTCTTAAAAAACGAACAAACCCTGGAATAAAGAATAACAACTTCGAAGTAAGAAAGACATATTGAAAAAAAATAAAATAGAAGGAAAGAACGAAAATAGTGTATAATGAAGAAGTAAGCGAGAGAGAAAAAAAGAATTATATTGAATAGTAAGTTTGAATTAAGTAATGAAAGAAAAGAAAGAAAGAAGACGCTAGGTGAACGGAATAGAGAGAAGGAGAAAAGAAATAAAAACGTGAAAAATATAAAGGAAAAGACATAGAAGAGGAGAGAGAGAGAGAGAGAGAGAAAGAGAGAGTAAGAAAGACAAAATGAAGATGCTAAACAGACGCAATGGTAAAACAGTTAAAAAAGAAAGAAAGCAAGAAAGAAAGAAAAAAAGAAAGAAAGAAAGAGAGATGGGGTAAGAGGATTGGCAGAGGAAAGAAAAAAAAAGGTAGAAAGAAAGAGAAAGAGAGAGAGAAGGGCGAGAGAGAAAGAGAAAGAAAGAGAAGGAAAGAATGAAAACGCTTGGTAGACGGAATGGAGAAAAGAAATAAAAACGTTAAAAATAGAAAAGAAAAGAGAAAGACAGAGAGAGGTAGAGAGTAAGAAAGAGAGAGAAAGAAAGACAACATGAAGAAGATGCTAGGCAAGCGAACTGTTAAAACAGTTAAAAAAAGAAAGAAAGAACGAACGAAAGAAAGAAAGAAAGAAAGAAAGAAAGAAAGAAAGAAAGAAAGAGAGTGAGGGTAAGAGGTCTGGAAGACGGAGTGAAAAGGAGAACAGAAATAAAACAAAAATGAAAGAAAAAAAGAAAGGAACAAAGAAACACACAAATACACACACACACACATAAAGAGAAAGAAAGAATAAAGAAGACGCTAGGTAGACGGAATGGAGAGACAGAGAAAAGAAATAAAAATGTTAAAAATAGAAAGAGATAGACAGAGAGAGGGAGAAAGGAAGAAAGAGAGAGAATGGAAAATGAAGAATATGTTAGGTAGACGGAATGTTAAAACAATCAAAAAAAGAAAAGAAAAAGAGAGAGAGAGAGGGGGGGGTAAGACGCTTAGCAGACGGAATGAAAAGAAAGAGAATAGAAAGAAAATAATTAAAAATGAAAGAAAAAAGAAAGGGAGCCAGAGAAAGAAAGAAAGAATGAAAGAAAAAGAAAGAGAGAGAAAAAAGAGAGCCAGAGAAAGAAAGAGAGAAGGAAAGAGAGAGAGAGGGAGAGAAAGATGTTTGGTAAACGAAATGAAGAGAAAGAGAAGTATAGATAAGAAAGTAAAAATAAACTGCATGAAAAAAAACTAAACGAAAGAACGAAATCCTTAGAAAGAAGAAATATATTGAAGAGGAAGAAAATTCAAAGAATTAACAACAATGACGTAAAACGAAGACAAAAACAAGAGAGAAAGACAGAAATTTTAACCAATAAAAAAAAACAGACAGACAGAAAGAGAGAAAATGTTATAGAAAGATAGACTGAAAGCAAATGAAAGAAAGAAAAAAGAAAAGAAAGGCTAAAAAAATGAAGAAAAAATTAATTGAAAGCAATATGAAAGTAGATGCAGTCAGAAGTTTTTATGTTTACTTCGAACTACCTAAACGTTTAAATTAAGCTTTGTTTCGACGTCTAAATTAATCATTTAAAATTGGACAAAAATTGTTCAAAGGAAATTCCACTTATTGAGGTTTATGTGATTTGCATAATAACTTCAGACAGGCTGTAGTATTTAACTCAAAAGAGAAGTAAATAAAAACGGGAAGAATAAAGCAAGATCGTTTAAAAAGAGAATGAACGGAAAATGATGAAAGGGAAGCTGTGGGTAAAAGAAAAGAATAGAGAAGAAAATTAAAAGTAAAAAGAAAGAAGGAAAGAAAGTCCTGCAGGAATTTAAAAGCGATGACGGAAAAAGAAAGCGAGAGAAAGAAATCGAGAATTGGAAAAAAAGGTAAAAATTAGAATAAAAGATTGTAATTATTCAATTACATATAAGGTCGGCCCAACAACGAAAATTCAAGAAGATTACACAGATGCGATTGAAAGCATAAACCCATACACAGACACACGCACGTACATATACCCACGCACGCATTCACACACGCACGCACGCACGCACAAGTGGATCTTAATTGAATGCTTTGTTTATTTATCCAGATGTTGAATCATTCAGGTGCAATGAACAACAGGGGGTCCACTTACAAATGATAAAATGTGTGTGGGTTCGTTACACACGAATATGCAATCTATCTATCTATCTATCTATCTATCTATATATCTATTAGTGGCTGAAAAGTTCTAGACCCGGCCCGCTTTCTATACTCAAACCGAATAAGCGAACATTAGTGTTTCTGGGTCGAACCTTTAATTACACCTCATAAATATATATATATATATATATATATATATATATATATATATATATATATATATATATATATATATATCTCTATCTATAAAAGGCAGAATGAGGATGATGATGATGTGTGTGTATGTGCGTGTGTGTAACGAATGCACGGCCGCAATTTTCGACGGATTTGCACCAAAATTTACATGCACATGCTCCAAGTTAGCGGGAAGGCCAAGACCGACTTTGGATTTCCCAACTCCCATCGATAGTGGAAATAATCGATTTTTTCATGCTTCTACGGCAGTTTTCATGTAGTTTGCTGCCATTTTGTACTGGCCAGAGTGGGAACCTATAGCTGGCTGCCACGAATAGGCAGGAAGATTCTATTGGCCAGCGTGAGAGCCAACAGCTGACTGACACGAATGTTAACTAGCATGCAAAAGAAATCGATAGCTGCTTTCGTAACAAGTGGGAAAAATTTAAATCTGCATGACACTTTACTCCAATTGGCTCATTCGCTTGCTTAAACTCAACGTTGATTCTGATTCCGCAGAACTGGGTTGGGTGTGAAAAAGTATTTGTTGTTAACATTGTTTTTTTTCATTTGCTTTTTCCAGTTACGAGTCCTTTTTTTAAAGCTGATCGTTTTGTGTTCATTTTGTTTAGTTCTTTTTTCGAAACAGATTTAATGTTTAGTATAGAGCTTAGAAAAAAATTCGCTGTGTGAGATAGGCAAGAAGTATGGCATGTAGCAACATCAGCAGGTCAAAGGGCACTCCTTTAAAGGCAAGGAAGGGCAAAAATATTTTAAGTCAAGTGATAGCGATTGCTGTATGAGTCGTAAGATTTTTGAATCAAGCACGGGCAACGCCCGGCCAAGCTGCTAGTTTATATATATTTATATCTATATATCGAACTGCTGCTCAATATATATATATATATATATATATATATATATATATATATGTGTGTGTGTGTGTGTGTGTATTAATTAGTACATATACGTATACCGACGTTTTCGCGTACGACTATAGTTTCGCTGGGTGGAATCGAGCACTATCATATTTACATCTCATGTGACGATTATTTATTTGCTTCCAGCAACACCAGCAAACGCGTACACGCTTGCTTGTATCTGGATGTTTCATTTATCAACCCCCTGCAACACACACACACACACACACACACACACACACACATATATATATATATATATATATATATATATATATATATATATATGTCTGTGTGTGTGTGATAACGATATATATTTTTATATACCATGAACAGTATTGAAGAAATTGTAACATAGAATGGAAAACGTTTATTTGTGACGCGTTTCATTCGTTAGGACTTCATCGGACTGGGTGTGTTGACCTTGTTGTCACTACACATGCGCATGAACGACAGACTCTGATAGTTTCAAAATTTTAAAAAATAATTTTTGCAATCTAGCCAAATACATGTATAGTCTTTTTCTTCCCATCATCTTTGCTATTAAATATCACTAATTGTGATGACATATATTCTGGCAAGGATAGTTATACGTTGTAAGGAACTGGATGTAAATTTACTGTGGCTAAACTAGCGATTAAAGCACATTGAGTAATTCGAAGGACCACAGGACTGGTGTGGGATGAGCACCAGCAGCTTTTCCTGCCCAAGACACGCTGAATATTAAGACAAATGAATATTAGCAAGATCTTGTGGGATTTTCTCAAACATTCTTCAGGAGACTATAGTTACTCACATGTTCGTTCCCTGGTATCCTCAGCATCCTTCTGCAGAACCAAACCTCCGTTTTCCCCGAGTCTCTTCTTCATCTTTCAGACAATCGTCCAGCATTCGCTGCCGTAAAGGAGGACAGATATCATATAGTTCAGCACTTTTTCCTTGGTTATCAATGAAACTCTCTTGTTTCGTAATACTCTGCCCAGCTTTTGGAATGCGTCTCTGGCCATCCCAATACGTCTTCGGATCTCAGCGTCGCGCTTACCGTCCTCTGTCAGAATACTTCCCAGATATTTAAATTTCCGCATGCTTGAGTTTATTGTCCCAGGACCAGAAAATCGTATTTCGGTCCTATCTTTTTGCTGATGATTATGCATTATGTCTTCTTTTAGTTTATACGTAGTCCCTTCTTCTCACTCTCTTTCACTATCTTCTGTAGGAGATTTCGTAGTTTCCTTGAAATGACATCCAGAAGAAGAAATTACCGGTCAAGTCAAGTTTGTTGAATGTAAATGGCACTGGGTAATAAAATGACTTTCTATAAAATTTCTCTCTTTGTGACAATAAGGCTTTATTTTTTTGTTAGCATTGTTTTATAATTCTTTGACAAATATATCTACATTTTGAGTACAGGCAGTTCGCAACGTATAAATAATTATTAGAAGACATACAAATATTTCGTCCGAGATTCAAGAGAAATGTTCATGTATGTAAAGCAATAGAAATAGATGGGCCGCACAGTTCATAGAAATCGCTTCTTACGTACGACACCGCGACCTCAAATCTGCGGTTGCCCCAGAGCAAAGAATTAAACTGATTTTGATCGCTAAAGATACATTCGCCGTTTGCCGCTGTAAATTACTAAACAGTACAGTCCAAACATCCGACGGCATCGGAATTGACCTGGGCACTAATGACATAGCCCTTCACTCATTTCTTGGGAGGAGGGGATAATGAGACAAATGAGAGAGAGAGAGAGATAGAGAGAGAGAGAGAGAGAGAGAGAAAGAGTGGGCGTTGTTGGCAAGAAGATTCTGCGTAAGAACATGGCCGAACTTGATATTGTCCAGGAATTGAGAGGAATTGGATTTCTCTGAAGACAAAGGCGCTGTAATTAAACTTGTAGAACGCTGTCTGTGACGGTTATATTTCTCTGCAGTTGCTACGATGACTATGAATTGACCGTGAAGTTAGTCAATTTGTAGCTTGCCACAGTTTAATAATATATTTAATGATTCATGTGCATCTAATATATATATAAATATATATATATATATATATATATATATATATATATATGTGTGTGTATTATGAAATGTACAAAGTCCGACAATTATTTTAAGACATTTTTATGTTTATACATTCTTTTTATAGATACAAATATTTAAGTAAATGCTGTTTATAATAAACAGTATTAAACAACATTTACCGGCCTGAATATCCGAGAAATTGTCATAGAAAATATTCGTACTCCGACAGGATTCGAACCCGTATCCTATAGCGAACCGTCATATAGCCTGACGTGCCTTTGAACCGATTTGGCCACAGAGGAGCGTTCGGTTAGCAAGGTCGAATTTACGGCTTTTAAACTTCAATCATCCATGGATCTCTCACGTACATCCATAACTGCTCATGGCGTATCAAATGACGTCACACATTATGAAATGGACAAAGTCCGACAATTATTTTAAGACATTTTTTTATGTTTAACATTCTTTTTATAGATGCAAATATTTAAGTAAATGCTCTGTTTATAATAAACAGTATTAATAACATTTACCGGCCTGAATATCCGAGAAATTTTCATAGAAAATATGCGTCCTCCGACAGGAATCGAACTTGTATCCTATACGAAACCGCCATATAGCTCGACGTGCCTTAACTGATTGAACCACAGAGGATTGTTCGGATAGTAAGGTCGATTTTACTTCTTTTAAACTACAATCTTCCATGAATCTCTCACGTAGATTCATATCTGTTCAATACGTATCCAAATGTAAATAAATGACGTCACACCTTATGAAATGGACAAAGTCCGACAATTATTTTAAGACATTTTTATGTTTACACGTTCTTTTTATAGATACAAACATTTACAAACAGATACAAACATTTACTTAAATATTTGTATCTATAAAAAGAACGTATAAACATAAAAAATGTCTTAAAATAATTGTCGGACTTTGTCCATTTTATAATAATAATTGACTTAAAAAAAGACAGCGTTGGGGGGGCCGTGATTTCTTACGAACTTAAAAGGCTCTGCATATAAAAGAAGATCAAATACTAGTTTATAGTACATCGGGGCGGGAGGCTTCTGATATGTGAGACTACGTGAGGGAAGGGCGCAGTGAGGGAGATGTATAAATATTTAGATAATCTGCTAATGTATGTTCCGTGTTCTTTCAGAACGTAGGCAATCATGGCTTTCCCCAACTTCTTGTTCTTCGGAGATCTTAATACATTTTGTGTTTTTGTTATATCTCTTGGACCTTATTCTGCTATCCATTGCCCAAGCTCCCTAGGTAAGTTATGCGTTATTTTCCTCTGTCCCTCTTGCATTCAATCTGTCTTTTAAGTATCAAATTTCCCAATCCCTCTTTCCTCATTAGGTAGCGTAGAAATTTTAACAGTCTCTGATGTTGATTATACGTGTCTTTTTTGTTTCCATTTTCTCTAAAACTTTGTCGTTGCTCACATGTTCAGTCCATGTCATTCTCAACTTGTTTCTGTAGAACCACATGTATGTTGCGGCAAGTCTCTTCTTCATCTGTGTTTATAAGAGGAGTGATAATGCATAACAGTTCAGTATTCTTTCTGTGTATCTAACAAAATTTTTCTATTTCTTAATACTTTGTTTATTTTTTGAAGGCGTTTTCCCTTATCCAAAAGAACATTCGGATTTCAATATCTCATTTTCGGTCCTTTGTTAAAACACTTCTAAATTATTTAAATTATTGTACTTGTTTGATTCTGGAATCTCCATTATGTAAATTGCTTCTTGGGTTGTTCCTTTTTGCTAACCACCAGGCATTCCGTCTATTGATGTTTAGTCTTTTATTCTCGCTTTCCTATACTAAATCCTCTTAATTTCAATTCTTTCCTTACATAAAATGTTAATCTGACTGCAATCTATCCAGCTACGCTGTTCTAAGATTACAGTCTCACAACATTTGCTCTCATGGAAAAAAATTGATTTTAGAGTTTCAAATAAATGTTGTTCTTAAAACGCACCCACGCGAGTAACCCTAATTCCTGCGTTCCTGCTTGAGTGGCTTCGAAACAAAGCAGACCCCATATAAACAAAGGCACTTAAAAGTTTGGTTTGATTAGTTAATTCGTTTGGTGCATGCCAAAATACCACTCAATTAAACAATAAATTATTATTTCAAAACTTTATTGCCTCAAACGATTATCTTTTGGCTTAAAACAAATAAAAACAACCAATAAATGTTTAGCAGGAAATTCGTTTATTGATATTTATGCGTTGATATAAATTAGAGTGTAAAAAACGTAAGGGATATAAAATTACACTGGTCATAATGATCTCTGTGGATGGGCACATTGTTGACGGAATAGAAATGCCTAAAACATTGATATACGTAACAAATATATGGCGTGAAAGGAATTTCGAAATTTTGATTGCGAGTCAGAATCAATGCATGTGAACCTTAGATCGAGGACCAACATAATAAAAAATGTTTGTGTTTTTATTTTCTCCTGAAATTAAAGCAACTATACGAAGCTTAGAACGGCTCGTGACCAAACAAGAGAAGCCGTTTCGTCCTATATTTGGGACTCATCAGCAGTGCGCATCTACTACCGAGAATTGAAACTCGGACAGTTACATTAACAGGCAAACGTCATACCAACTGTACTAAATATAGTCCAGTGCTGTCTGCATTCTCTTGAGGTTTCTTCTAGACTCGATGAATTACTTATTTATTTCAAATCCTCCTTAATTTCCATCATTTGTATATCCTTGCGTGAACCGGCTTCTAATGCTCTGGATGGATATAGTAGTCGTGGCTCTCGGGGGTACACTCCTATGGGTAAAGGATATTTGGATGAGTTCCACCACGGGATATGGGATCGATCAGCGCTATATCGAGTCTAGTTCGCTACCTCTTCGTCACCGAGGCACGTCAGTACAGTTGGCATGACGTTTGCCTGTCAAGTGTCTGGGTTTCATTTCTCGGTAGTGGATGAGCACTGCTGATGAATCCCAAATATAGGACGAAACGGCCGTCCAGTGTTTTCTGCATTTTGTTGAGGTTTCTTCTAGACTCGATGAATTACTTAATTATCTCAAATCCTCCTTAATTTCTATCATATATATATATATATATATATATATATATATATGTGTGTGTGTGTGTGTGTGTGTGTGTGTGTGTGTATTCGCAGTAGTTGCAGTAATAAACGTAATACAATAATAGGTAAATTTGGCTGAACATAACAAAACTGACAATAACGTGAAAGGGAATCAATTATATATTATAAGTTTGGTATAAATAGTATTGAGAGTTGGACAATGTCGAAAATGAACAATCGCTAAAGTTGTCGAATAGACGAAAGTTTTGACAAAGTCTCATGTTATTTAACGAAATTTACAGGAAAACAATCGGCTCCAAACCGTGCCTAAAATTTAAGAATTACTTCTAACTTATGATTTGTTAAAAATTAATTTAATTTTTTTTTTACTCAACAATCAAAAAGGTGAAGAAAAGAGTAAGATTTTGCATTGATTTCATTCTACAATTAAAAAAAAATCATCGTCTGTAAATGTCGAATATATGGCGTCTTTTT
>CAHIKZ030000058.1:427500-462500 GCA_903632075.3 Acanthosepion pharaonis
TATATGTAATTACACCTTTGTAAGTATAAGGCTAGTTTTAGAATGCATTATATATATCGCCATAATTTATAATTAAGTTAACTTGTTGAGAGCTACGTTTATCCCATTAGGCATCAATTTAGTAATATACTTTAATAAGCACTAATTATTTATATTACCACGAACGACGGTTTTTCATGCAAAAAGGGAGTAATACATAAATTCATATTTTTAAAAATATTTTTTTTTTTTTTATTTTCCTGTCTTTCGACCTTAGGAATTTCACCGATGTAAATTATTAATAATGACTTTAAATATTAAAGACGGCAATAATATAAGGAACGAGTTTTAAATCAACCCTACGGGAATGCGAATTTCGCAACAATTAAGGGTCAGTGAGTATTCAACACCTAAAGATTGCGTAGCCGCATGAAACTCGAGCTATCGGCGTAGGATATTATGTATATTCATTCATATTCATTAATAGCTCTGTTATATAACATGAGCACTGTTTTATAACACCTGATTAAAAAATATATGTACCTGCAAATATATGTGCGGATACGAATGTTTTTTTAGCATACCCATATATATATATTTATTTATTAAAGACATTTTTATGTTTAACGTTCTTTTTTATAGATACAAGTATTTAAGTAAATGCTCTGTTTATAATAAACAGTATTAAATAACATTTACCGGCATGAATGTCCGAGAAATTTTCATAGAAAATACTCGTCCTTTGACAGGATTCGAACCTGCATCCTATACGGAACCGTCATTTACCCTGACGTGCCTTACCGACCAGCCACAAAGGAGCGTTCGGTAGACAAGGTCGAATTTACTGCTTATAAACTTCAATCTTCCATGAATCTCGTACATTCATAACTGCTCTTTAATAAATAAATTGTCGGACTTTGTCCATTTCTAAATATATATATATATATATATATATATATATATATATATATATATATATATATATATATATATATATATATATATATGTGAACATCTATCTCTGATATTGAGCACTTTATCCCATAAAATAAATATAGCACAGCTTAAAACTATATATATATATATATATATATATATATATATATATATATATATATATATATATATATATATATATATGTGTGTGTGTGCGTATATTAATTATTTCACCCCAAAGCAAGGCCATAAAGACACGAAGTCGTAAGCTGTGTGAGAGAACATGTCACAAAAGCAAACATTACTCCGGAATCTGCTTCATACAGCCTTCACAGTGTCCCAAAGGAGACTCTCAAACATACATACTCCAAAAAAAAAAAAAAAAAAAAAATACTTACGTGCAAATACACTCGCAAAATGTAATAATCCATCTCTTTTCTCCCCAGTTATGTGTTAATTAGTAAGAATTTATCACTAAACCATTATCCCCCCCCACACAAAAAAAAATTCTTACAATCTAAAATATCACCTGGCTTTAAATAATCTGCAAAGGTTTGATAAGCCTTAAAAAAGGAATCAAACAATAACACATTTTTTTTTAATATATTTTTGTAAACAGATCAGTCTATTTGTTTATATATGGAAAGTGGTCTTGGTTTAATGAAACTTGTTTCAAGGACTTTTAAATGATAAATAGAATGTGATTCGCCTCAAACTGAGGACATATCGTCACAGAAGAACGATGAACACTACCGATTTTTTAAAATGTGTTCTGCGTTTGCAGACCACGAAGTGACGCTACACTTATGCAAGTTAATTAGTCAACCCTTTCTAATACATGCCGGGACATACTGAGCAGTTATGTTCTCTAGAAGTTGAGTGACCTTACTAAAATAAGTTGCACTGATACGTCAGTTGATAAATTACGGAACTAGTTTTAAAGACAAGTAGGCAATCATTATGAATTGATTTCAATATAGTGAGCGAAGAGAACATAACATGTGACTTAACTATTATGTAATATTGGCTGGCACTGGGACAGATTTGATTGTAAAATCTCACACCAACCTCATCAGTTCACAGAAATTAAAAAAATATAAACTAATTCTTAACATCAAGAAGACAGAGAGCAAGAGGGACAGAGGAAAACAACGCATAACATACTTAGTGAGCTTGAGTAAAATGATGGCGGAACAGAACTTTGGAGAAATAGCAGAAAGGCCAAATTTATTAAGAGCTTGGTTTAGGTCAGGAACTTGTAGAATGTCCTGATCGCCTTTGTCCTCATGGGGAAAAGAAACATAAAGCAGGAGGACATTTTTCTTGACCAAATATTTTTGAACTGTGCAATCTTAGCATTAATGCTAGATTACATTTCATCCAGAGGATAGCCATTATAATAGAATATTTTCCTAATAATTTATAATACCTGTTCTAATCTGTTCGTAATCTATTCGTAGTTATGTCGGATGTACTAAGGTCTTTAAATGATTTATTTTATACCGCCTAGGACAAAATGATAAACGGTTCGCTTATGCTATATGGTTTTTGCCATTTCAATTGTTTTTCTTTCTCCTGTACTCGTATCGCCATTTACTGTAAACATTGTTTTCCCGTTATGTTTCAGTTGTGCCTTTTTTTTAATTGTTTTCTAGGTTTATAGCTATATCACGTTGCAACACAGATTCTCGTACGATCAGCGAATTTAAGCAACTTAGAACCTGGTTAGTACCTATATCAGTAATCGTTTGAGAATACCAGGTGCTGTAAGCTTGAATGAGCAGTTGGTGTAATGAGTAACGACACGAAATTTGAAATCGGAGAACCGAGTTCTAATTCTCGTCGTTTCGTAATGTTCCATTACGCTCAAATACCCTTGGAAAAGGTATGGATATACTTATTCTTCTCCAAGCTGTAGGTTAATTAGTTAATACATACACTCTCGCTAAATTTTATTTTTTATTCCCGGAGTTGTTTTTTCTGTTTTCTTTTTGAATTTGTAGGTCTGATGTATTGGATCGTATTTACGATTCCAATGGAATAAATTATGAACATGGAATATTAGTGTTTAAGCCTTTTTAATATATCCTTACTCTGTCCTGGACATTGAGTTCTACCTGGATTCTATCCTCTTAGAATTATTTATTATACAATATATATGTATGTGTATGTATGTATGTATATATATTTATACATTTTAGATATATGTGTATATTTACCACTAATATTATCAATATCTATCTATCTATCTATCTATCTATCTATCTATCTATATATATATATATATATATATATATATATATATATATATATAAAGGGGAAGCCAGGCAGAGTCCGTGGCGACTGCTGCCGACTGCGTCAAGAGAAGTTGGCTATTGCTAAACATCCTAATAGAGATGTGCTAGTGAATGAGAGAACTGAGACTTTTTTAAAGTGCAGGCATTTAAATAAATATCATATTTGAGTATGTATGGACCCGAATGAGTGCAATGAATGGATTTTTCCTTTCCTCTCACCTCTCCTTCCCTCTCCCCTCTTCCCATTTTCATTTCCCCTCTTAGCTTACTGGGCTTGAGTAGGAGAGATAACAAAAAGACAAAGCGTTACAAAGGACAAGAACTGATGCGGCATATAGAAGAAGAGTTAATGTCTATGCAGAAGATACAATGGAATATAGCTTCACCCTGATATGACCAGAACCTCGACGGTGATCTCTCCGGTCACATAATGGCTCGATGGAGGAAAACAGGCTGGTCACATTTAATACCTGAAGTGTCAAACTAGTAACATTTCATCGCCATGCAGACTTTGAATTCCTATCACGATAACTGAATGTTCTCCCAAGGAAGCCCCTTACCTTGAACGCCTATGAGGACAGCGCTAAAGAAGTGGGGAAAATTGAAGTTTCCCTGTACCTCTCTAGGGTTCCTCCTGGTATCTTCGAACTTTACAAGAGCCAGATCAGACCGAAAATGGACTACTGCTGCCATATCTGGAATGGAGCTGACCACTCCGTCACTTTCCACTCTTGATATAGTTCAAAAGCATCTACGCGACCTTGAGAGCGATTAATCATATCCTACCCTACAACCTTTTTCCACGCAGACGAAATGTTACAATTCTCTCGCTGATATATCGCTATTTCAATAGGAAACAAACTCTAACCCACACAGCTAAGACCCGCCATGCTACGTACACTAAGTCGAACCACCATCATCACCGTATTCCATTAGTAAGAAAGAAATCCCACTCGATCATCATCTTCTGGCGAAGCCCTCATTTGTGGAACGGACTCCCAATAGGATGCTTTCCCTATCACAACCATCTTTACCTCTTCCAGTTTATTTCTAACTGTTGACTTTCACGCGTGTCCTCATATAATGCACCTCTTACCGATTCAGTATACCTATACCTTGAGTGGCTCTTGAGCCTTGTATAGGATTAATATTAGTAAAAATCATTAAATCTGATTCATTTTAGACAGGTTTTTATTTGATTTTGCTTCCTTTTTGTTGCAACTTTCAATTCTGTTTTGATGTGCATTGTCATTAAGTAAACATGATGGATATATTGGGTTGGTGCATAATTATCAGGCGTTTTTATAGGCGAGTTATTTGATAATAAAAATTGGTGTCGATAATCATACGCCCTGGAATAATCATTTAAAAATGTTATTGTTGATTTAATATGTTTCTTTTTCCATAATCAAAATTGTTTTAAAAAACCGCCTAGTAATTATGCACTAACCCAATAATAAAAAGAATTATCAAACGAGGAGCGTTAATATCTCATCTCGTATGCTTTTAACCTCACTGATATGTATGGACACGGTATTAACAATTGGGCTGGAGAAGCAAAGAGATATCATTCAGATTTATACAGAGCATTGTATTCTTTCATGGGGACTTTACTCCATGACACATTTTTCGCAACTCGTAATTGTAAAAGTTTTGCCAAAGTTTTTTTTATTTGTGGACACTATCCTAACAATATAAGATGCTCGAGGTTCTCGATAAAAATCCAAAGACGCATATGCAATGTGATAGGTCCTGACCTGGCATCTCGACTCTAGTTACTTTCTCACAGACGTAATGTGGTTTCCTTCTGCCTTTTCTACAAATATTTTTATGGCAACCGCTCTAACGAGCTATTTTCCCTTGTGCCCCATGTCTCAACTGCATGAATTTAAGCGTGCGTCTAGACAATATGACCCATATTGTCAAATCCGCGATTTCAATGAATTCGATATATAAAACAAGTTACAGAATAAATATTGTGCCACTTCTTTTAGAACAGAATACAATTTTGGGGTCAGAAAGTTTGAGTGAGTTCACAAAATGCACACAAAAAATCAGGGTTCTAAGTTCACTGGTTAAAAATGGCTTTCGGCAAAAGAAGTCTATTAGTCTTGGTAAAAACCACACTTTAGAAACTTGTGAATTGATGCGACAGAATCGCAAATAAAGAACCACACCACTTGAGGAATTTTAGCATCAGAAATCTCTACAACTACACGTAACTAGAAGTGAGAATAATGATATAATAAAGTGGCCGACTTTCCACACAACTTCAAATAAAAGACAAGGAAGGAAACTCCCATCAATACTGGAAAGAGCGATAACAGCTATTGACATTTTTAAACCTATTTTCCAGAGAATTTTTTAAGAATAACTTTTTATAAATTTCAAGTCGGTCAATTAATGTTGAATATTTCCTTATAAGGAAATGGTTAATATTAATATTACCGTTACCATGAATATATATGAATAAAGCATTTAGTAAAGAAATAATACTTTCATTTCTTTTCCTCCTATTTGTTCTGTGTGTGATTTTATTAAAGGAAATGGGCTATCATGGCTCTCCACAGCCTCATTTTTCATGGTTTTCAGCATTAACTACTTGATTCTTGTGAGCATTATACACCCTTCAAAATTTTCTTCATTATGTCTCCCCTATATTACAATGCTTTTTTTTATTGCTATAAGCAGTTTCTTTTTAAAATCCTATTCTCTTCAAAATGATCCTTATTTATCACATGCCGTGGCGATGTTATTTTAAACAGTCATATTTCTAAGGCACATAATTTGGAAAGAGGGATTGGAAAATCTGACACTCACAGGAAAGTGAGACAGCCAATAATCTACTTAACGAGATTGTGTAAATGAATGACAGAATCGGTTTCAGGAGAGATAGCGAAAAGAGAAAGGAATAAAAGACAGGGAATTGAGCAGAACCATGATGGGAAATGCTCTGAAAGTACACTGAATATGGAGTAAGACGTTATTATTATTAGAAGTTGTTATTTTCATAGCTAGTACATTGCACCTCCTCCGTTCCTATGTAGCTTTGGACTTCACTGTACTCATTTTTTATCCGCCGTATCAGTTGAATTTCTGAACTTGCTTGAGACTGTTATCTCTGAAACAGTTTAGCTTTTTTACTCATAACCATCCATTCCGCCTCCTTAAAACTGACGTTGATCGCGTGAATTAACATCACCTTGTCTCATAATAATTGCTATTTTTGTGTATCTATTTCATGTAGTAAATGGAGCTGTTTTATGGGACAGAGTCAATATGAGCTTTTAAGCATTTTAACTCTAGAACACTAACCATGGGTATATAGTACCCAGCTCAAATTTTCCTATTTTAATTACAATTTTCAGTACTTGATTTTCTTACTTAAATAATATGTTTTTCAGTTCCTATTAATGTTAACTCAAACTACGAAGTTTAAAGTGCCTGCATGAAAAATACTTCAAATAAAGATTTCTATTTAATTTTTATTTTTTTTGATATTTTCAAAAATCAGGTATGATATAACCATGGTTAGTAGTGGTGTAACTTTAATTGATGGTTAGTGTTCTAGGTTTAATGGTTTAAATAGCTTAACCCAATAAATTAAGGATTTTTTGAAAGAAGTTTTTATCAGGAAGTAAACTAATATAGAGAAAGATATACACACTTACATACACTTGCAATACTTACATATACTTACAACACTTATGTGCAAATAAGCACAATAATAAAGCAGTGTTATCGTCTACGTATTATTTTTTATTTGCCGTGTCCTTTCAGGACATGGGTTATCATGGTTTACAATAACTCCGCCTCTTGTTGTTCTAAGTAATTTAAAAATGTTCCCATCCCTATTTTGTTCTTGTGTTTGCCATTCATTCACAGAAACTTGCTAATAGTTTTTTTTTCATTACTTACCTCTGCTTCTTCGAACTTATAAACGAGAATGTCAGTGTATCACTGTGTAATACTTTTTTCAACTTAAAAGAACGCAACTCTCTATCAATAGCTCATTTCAAATGAAAAAAAAATACTGTTATTCAAATTACAGTATTTCAAAATAGAATCTATTCGTGTTTTCAACTTTACTCCTAGAACCAGTCCGACTCTGTGAGCTAATTAAAAAACATTTCGGACCGGACCTGGATACGCTGTGCTGAAATTTGGATTCCCATATTTTCATTACTGCGATTGTTTTCGACGATTTTTACGTGATTATATGAGGCAACTTTTTTTGTAGGATAACAATTTTTATAACTTGAAAATAAATTTTCGAATAATCGAAATTAATTGTAAAATCCAGCGAAAGTTATCCATGAAATAAAAATAACTGTTTGTGCGGAAAATAAGGACCTACGTACATCAAATTTTCTTTAAATTAATTGGCCGCAGTAAAATTATCGTTGTACTTTTAAAAAGTGAGCTTAACTATATTTGCAATACTCAAATGAAGTGATCAATTTTGAGTTCCTGATGCCTATCACATCTACTCCCGCAGGAGCTACCTTAAATGCCGCCCTTAGGGTGGCTTGTAAGCTAGTTAATAATATTAAGTAAGTACTAATTTCTCCTGGCCTTCTTTCCTCATGTTTCAATTGTCCCTTTTTGATTGTAATTTCTTCATCTGTCTATATTTCTGAGATACGATATTATAACTGTTTACACTGTTCTTACTATTACCCTATTTTTTATTGTCATATTCACGCCGTTTCGAACGTTCTACGCTCTGGCATCGTCAGGTGATATATGCTGGAATTTCGAATGGAACACTTTATTTCGTCCACCGGGGTGGATAGTTCTAGTTCCACGTGTCATGCCATTTTCGGATATCTCAGTTTTAGTTATCTCCACTTACTAACTAGACTCACCAAGTTTTTATTCCCCACTTGCTCTAGCCAGGTTTTGAACTCACAACTCTTCGAAACTCCAACGCATATCACCTGAAGAAGCTCGGGATTGTAATTTCCTTGTAGTTTCTATTTCTTTTTAAAACTTGTATATTATTCCCCTATCCTACCATAGCATTCCCAGCATTCGTCAGTTGAATAACATCTCCGTCTCTTTTACATCTCTGGAGAGATGTCTAGAATTCACTGCCATATGTGGGATTAGATATTTCCTAGCAATTGACCTCACTTTTTTTGTTTCTAGCGAAATTTCTATCCCTTTCTTATTAATTATGCTACATTGGGATAATAGAAGATTCTGGACTCACATTTACTGTGGATAATCTCGCGATTAAATATAATCTTTTCTTTATAAAAGCGTGAACGCTCACCTTGTCAGGTGTGATTATATTTATTTCAAACTTCGCAGATAAACTAACAGAATCAAAGGGATAAAAAATAATATATGTTTATTTATTACATTTCGATTGGAGTGAGTCCTTTGTAATTCGAGTTGGCAAAAGACCGTTCGGTTCGGTCGTTGATAGTTTACGTGTCGATGTTTCATAATATGTTTACTTTAGAAAACTATTGCGGACGTCAAACCGCTGTGTTTTCTCGACTCTCATGAGGGCGGGAAAATGTCTTATGCAGACCACCGCTTAACTTCTCATTCTGGGCTGGTTTTCTCTGGTGTGACTTTCTTCTTTCTGCCTCTCGGCTGTCTGCTTATATCTCTTAAGTCAGGACTCCAGACTCCTAGCGAAAGCTTAGATTCAACTGACACCAAAAGTATCTTCGTTTTGTTTGTTATTTGATTGGCCAACATTCTTTTCTGGCGTTTCTTTCTTTTACATTTTGTTATATATAGTGGAAGTTATGCGTAGAGCCTCTACTATTTTGGTAGATTTCTCTTCCACCGTTTTGCAGACATGTTCAGTATTTTCTTCATCTTTTTATTTGAAGGCTGTCTTCTCATCAGTTGGAAGAGAAGTAAATAGAGAGAAATAGAGAGAAAGAGAGAGAGAGAGAGAGAGAGAGAAAGAGAGAGATGGGTTTTAAAGCAAAGCAAGTAACTTATTTTGATTTGAATACTTTTGCTTTGTTTATATATGGAATTTTCATATGTTTTTTTCTTTGGTCAGACCACAAACTTGATTTAAATAAGAAAATAATTAACGTTTGAAGAAGTGTTTATTTTACAGAATGTGACGAATTTAAATATATTTCTCGACATACTCACAACTTCGATCAATGTACTTAAGGTTCCCCAGAGAAAACTTATAATAATATTAATGGTGAGTTTTCAGGTGAGAATATAGTTGATATTTCTGGCTGATGACACACTTATTTTCAGAGAAACTTATCTCTATCTCTTCAGCGTCATAAGTGGCAACAGTCATTCCACTACCATCCTACAAGGTACGACCTTTGGCAAAATAAGAAAAAGAAATAAAAATTGGACTGACGAGGTCACTAGGTAGATTGAGAGATAATTCACAGAGACTCAGATATTGGCACGCACCCGAGACATGTGCAGGGAGCTTCTCATGTGCTCAGCTACGCAGCGACCACACCCGGTCATGGGTTTGATGATGATAATGATGATGATAGTAATCTCCCTTCAGGACATAGGTGTTTATTTATTCCCGTAAATACCCCTTTCTTTTCGTTATATGCATACGTTAAGCATACTTGTAAAAAAAAAAATACTTTGGTTACTATATTGCCTTTTCGACAATTTGGAATTCATCGATTTGGAAGTCAAAAATTTCCTTCTCTTATATTGGTTGCCAGCCAAAGGCAAAGAGCTCCGGTTTCGTCAATATTTCTCTTATCTGAGTTAGTCGCGTAGAAGAAACGCTTTCGTGCTTTCCCCAAAATGCGAAAGTGAATGCAGAAAATAAACCCGGAATTTGAACTTGTCCTAATGGTTCCAATTTTTCGGCTGATATCCGTTACACTAACCGCGCATGCCCGACGCTATCGCATCATTTAACGAATCAAATGCGCCCTGCACATGCAATAGGGCAGTGGAGGGGGATTTCTTTTATGAATGCATATATTAATATTACGCAAACCTCTACAAAGTTATCCAGAAGCATCAGTACGCCTACATTTATCCACAAACGAGACACATGCAAACGTACTTGATATCTAAATCAATAGCCTCACACCCCACACGCGTGTATATATATATATATATATATATATATATATATATATATATATATATATATATATGTGTGTGTGTGTGTGTATATAGGGCTGTTGGTTTAGATATCACGTACATTTGCATGTGTCTGCATGTGTCTGTTTGGGATAAAAAGTTTATAGATATATATATATATATATATATATATATATATATATATATATATATATATATATATATATATATATATATATATATATATATATATACGCACGGAAGTGGAATAAATCGCTTGAATTATTTTTTCTACTTTGCTGTTGGCGGATAAGATTTAATAGCGGACTAATTTGCATTATTAACAAGTTGTTTCAGAAAATCAAGCGAGCTTCTTGCTGCCTTCATCGCCTGTGTCATCATTGTCATCAATTATATTATTAAAAAAATCATCTTGACGACTGCTTTGTAACTGCGTGTACTCGTCCTGTTTATTCCGCTGTTTTAATGGGCTAAAATAGTTCGATTCTTATATGTCGGCCTAATTTAAATGACTTTGCGGCAATTTGATGCGAAGCACGAACAGAAAATGACCTCTTCTTTTTCCCCATCTCATTCATTGAGATTATTGTTAATCCATGCAAGCGCTTCGTCGTCATAGCAATGACGTCATTCCAAACTTAAGATATCTTAGGAACTGGTCGGAAGAAGAGAAAAAAATATTTAAAATTCGCCATCTTTAAGTACCGTGTTCCTTCAGGACAAGGCTCTCCACATCATCCTGTTCTTTGTAGCTCTTAATATATTTTGTCTTTCTGTTAGTCTCAACCAAGTTCAGAAATCCAACTGTTTCGGCAAATACGAAATGAGTACAGAGAAATCCGAAGCTACATAGGAATGGGGGGGGGGGAGTGTAATTTTCAGAAAATGAGCAACGTACTGGATAAGAAAATAACTTCCAATTATAATAACATTAAGAGCTTCTTTTTTTTTATATTCCATGTCTTTTCAGGACGTTGGCGATCATTACTTTCCACAATTTCTTTTTAGCTCTACATAAATTTTCTTTTCGCTGTCTCACCTAAACCCTGTTCTGGCATTCATTTAGACAAGCTTATTAGGTAGGCCATTGCCTGTCCCTATTGCCTTCAATCGTTCCTGTGAGTTTCAGATTTTCCTAGCCCTCTTTCCTCATTACGTGGCCTAGAAACTTCAACTACTCTCATTCTGATGTTAAGTATAAGTTTCCTTTGTCTTTCAGCTTTCTCGAAAACTTCGTCGTTTCACATATATTCAGTTTATGTTATCCTTGCCATTATTCTGTAGAATCACGTTTCTGTTTCTTCATGTTTCTTCATCTTTGAGAAGGTTTTCCAGCACTCGCTGACATGCAGGAGGACAAATATCCCCTTACAGTTTAGTATTCATTTCCTTGTTACTAGAGATTGTCTTTAGAATTACAGGACGTAAATCATCAGATCTTGTAACAGAGGACATCTTGCAAAAGTCCGAAAGGGAGATAACTGCTGACATAATTTTCTGTGGCTGTATGAAGGAACTGACTCGTATTCTGTTTAATCTTTTCTTTTGACAACGGTTTTCGCATATATAAACTTAGATGTCTTAATTTATGTACAGTGTCACTTCAGGCTGTGGGCAATCATGGCTTTCCTCAATTTTCTGTCCTTTGAGACTCGTAATAATTTTTCTCTTTTCGCTATTCCTCCTGATTCCTGTTCTGCTAAACATTTACATAAGTCTGTTAGATATAGTATGTACTACTTTCACTGTCCATGTTGCCTTCTGTCAGTGTCAGATTCTCTAAGCCTTTTTTCATTGTGCCTCAGAAATTTCAACTGCCTCTTTCTGATATGAAGTATAAGTCATTTGGATCAGAACAATCTCTATTCAATTACCAGTAGATTAATTTAAAATATAGCCATCGAGACCTATAAAATCTCCCTTAAAATAAGACAATAAACTGGAATTAACTGACCTTGCTACCTATAGTTGTCCGGTGACTAGCATGAGAAGCACAAATCAATAATCGCGCTATTACCCAAAACACATGGCCTGAAGATTGAGTTCATGCATGAACAGACTATCGTCATTCAGTATTGACCTCAATCTTCAATTATATATTTAAATATACCCTATATCTTATATTGTACATTTTTACTCATAATTATAGCATATCTTAAATTTACACAAACACGCACAGTTTTCCTTATTTCACACATTTCAGTGATATTTTCAAAATTTTCAGATGATCAAGAATGTTAGGCATTAATTTCATTTCTTATAAAATAAAAAGTCATATAATAATATTTATAGTAATGAGTAATATATATATATATATATATATATATATATATATATAGACTGATTAGAATCTCTGACATCTCGCTTAAAATGACCGGATGGCTCCTTACACTGATGAGCTGTTATACAGCGAAACAGTCATTCTGTGGATGACGATTGTTAGCTCCCGGAAAAAAATGATTTCGGTCGAGCACTGTGAGGAGAAAACACGAATTTGTAAACAGTCACTATTACTGGTAATAATGTAAGATTCACCCAACGGATATTGTCCTCTAGATCACAGGCATGTTTATGAAAAATACGCAAAAATTACGGCCAGGGGTTAGAATCTCCGACTGATGACATATTGGGTTTGGGTCCCGGCTTGAATAGATCAGATGTCTTGTCACACTGATGAGCTGTGATACAGCGGAACAGTCTCTCTGTAGATGACGATATATATATATATATATATATATATATATATATATATATATATATATATATATATATGGTAGAGTTTATAGTTGTTCCAACGAGAGAAAAAGAAGAGAAAAAAAAGAAAAAGAAGAGAGAAACGGCAAACGTTATAATGCAGTTTTTTAAAAATATATATTATACATTATTTTCCATAAATTTGATACATGTGTTTCCGGCCTCGCCACTTTCATCCTGCAAAGAGTGGATATTTCCACATATTATTACAAAGAAATAATTTTCCTTATGTTTGTCGATGTTTAACCATTGTCTTTTTTTCTGTAGTTTCTCTAGTAGTAACCCAAATGTTTTTCTTGCGATATATATATATATATATATATATATATATATATATATATATATATATATATATATAGTTAAACCTAGAGAGCCAGACAAACCTACCAAGGTTTCACCTAAGCTGATCATCAGGAAGGCTTAGAAGCTTTCCCTGACGATCCGCTTAGGAGCCTTCCCTGACGATCCGCTTAGGTGAAACCTTGGTAGGTTTGACTGGATCTCTAGGTTTAACTAGGTCCACTCTACTTACTGTATTGAGCACTTTATTTAGTTATTTTGGGTACTCGCATCGGGTTTTTTTTTTTTTGGACTTGCATGCTGGACGATTATTTTCGGCTAACGTACATGTTCTTGGTTCTTTTTTTTTATACCTTTTTTCTTTTTTTTTACCTTTATATATATATATATATATATATATATATTAATAATAATAATACAAATAGTATATATATATATATATATATATATATATATATATATATATATAAATATATAAATTCCTTTGGTTTATATAAATTTTTCTAACTAAATTTAATAAACCGAACGAATTTTTTGCGCATCGCAATATTTCATTATTATTATTACTAAATGTCGGTTTTTAGATCTTGTAATTAACCTCATAGATAAAATGAAATATATTTGATTAATAAACTTTTATTATTTCGAACTAATGTTGCCATTTTATTATAAACAATGTTTCGGCCAAGTGACCACTGGCCAACATCCGGTGTCTGTTGTCTGACTGATATACTATACATGTTTTTTTTTGTCTATGTGATACCTATTATGCTGAACTAGAATTTCACTACCTGATCCAGGGATTGAACTCATGGCATTTTGATGACAATATACTCGTATAACCAATACTTATATCAATATTCTTTATATATATATATATATATATATATATATATATATATATATATATATATATATATATATATATATATATATATATATATATATATATATATATATATATATATATATATATATATATATATATATATATATATATATATATATATATATATATATATATATATATATATATATATAAACTCACACACACATATATATATATATGTTACTTCAAATGTTATTATTGGGGAAACTTCTCATTTGAAAAAAGACGCCCCATTTTTATTTATTAATTGAACAGTGTGTATTACGTCTATCCGCTTAAAGAAACGGGTACTAGGATTTTTGCTGACGCGTTTCGCCATCCGAATTTATCAAGGCAAGCGATGATAAACAAAAGCAAATACATAACATTTATCCTTAATGTTTTCTCATTGTCTATTTCATTCATTCATATATATATATATATATATATATATATATATATATATATATATGTTTGTGGTATCATTATAGAAGGAAATTCCTACACTTTTGAAAAAATCCGACAACATTCACAATAAAGAAAAAACCTAAACACATCTCCAAAATGTTATTTAGGCACTCAAGTGCTCAAAATGCAACAAGTCCTATCAGCCAAGCATTAAACAACAGAGTTTTCCTTCACAAAATCAACATTTAATCATCAGACAAAAGGAAACACTTTCTGTCACAACATATCTACAAATGTAACGAAGATAAATTTAAAATTATGTCAATATATCAAACAGGCAATTTTTCTTACCTAAAAATAGAAGAAAAAAACTTCATCAACATATTTGAAATAAGCACTAAACAAATCATAACCCCACACACATAAACAGACAACATACACACATAGTGGCCGACCACACTAGTCGGACCACACACGCAAACACACACGAACATACGATACAAATATGTATGGAGACTGAATATATACACAAATACTGACAAAAACAAACACACTAGACACATGCACATACACTAGAACACTACACACCATGCAAAGTGTGCTTATATATATACTATTTGCTTGTAATAAAACAATATATATGTATGGAGAATTAATATGAAAACACATACTAGCCAAAAGACATACACACACAATACACAAATGGAGATAGGTTTAACAAGATACAGAGTTCTTGAAAACGATAAGAACAAGGACTTCCTTTCTTCCCCTTTTTTCTGACCAATCCTCATTTTTGTAGTACCCCATAAGCAGAGGAACATTTTCTCTACTTGTCCAAGTAGAATTAGGATTGCTACCACACACAAACGGTTAAACATAAGAAAACATAATGAAAAATTATTTCCTTTAAATAATATATGGAAATAAAAATTCTTCGCCTGATGGAATAATTATTGGAAATTAGGATATGAAAATTATGATTGTATTTATACCAATGCAACCAGAAGTTATCAAAAGAAAAGCATTAATTAAACAAATATATTTTACAAATATATAATCTGAATTTATTGCATATCATATATATATATATATATATATATATATATATAAACAATGTATAAACAATGTCTTTTTATATATATATATATATATATATATATATATATATATAGGCTATGTAACAGGCTGTGTGTGTGTGTGTAACGAATGCACGGGCCGCAATTTTCGAAGGATTTGCACCAAAATTTACATACACATGCTCCAAGTTAGCGGGAAGGCCAACAACGACGGTACATTTCCCAACTTCCATCGATAGTGGAAATAATCGATTTTTTCATGCTTCTACGGCAGGTTTCATGTAGTTTGCGGCCATTTTATACTGGCCAGAGTGAGAGCCAATAGCTGTCTGACACGAATATTAACTAGCATGTTAGCATGCAAAAAAAAATCGACAGCTGCTTTCGTCACAAGTGGAAAAATTTAAATCTGCATGGCACTTTACTCCAATTGGCTCATTCGCTTGCTTACACTCAACGTTGATTCTGATTCTGCAGAACTGGGTTGGGTGTGAAAAAGTATTTGTTGTTAACATTTTTTTTCATTCGGTTTTTCCAGTTACGAGTCCTTTTGTAAAGCTGATCGTTTTGTGTTCATTTTGTTTAGTTATTTTTTCGTAACAGATTTAATGTTCAGTATAGAGCTTAGAAAAAATTCGCAGTGTGAGATAGGCAAGAAGTAAGGCATGTAGCAACATCAACACGGCAAAGGGCACTCCTTTAAAAGGCAAGGAAGGGCAAAAATATTTTATGTCAAGTGATAGCGATTGCTGTATGAGTCATACGATTTCTGAATCAAGTACGGGCAACGCCGGACCATGCTGCTAGTATATATATATATATATATATATATATATATATATATATATATATATATATATATATATATATATATATGTGTGTGTGTGTGTGTGGATTGTACACATATTTGTATCTGTTAATATGTTTATATCGATGTATCTGTGATATCATAAATTTTTTGTACTGATTTCTGACGTATTCTATAAAATGTAGAAGTAACTCGTCTAAAACCGGCCAGCAATATCAAATTCGTATTTATAATAAAATGTCGAATTCGTAAAAATTACGATAACGGTTACACTAATGATTATTTCCTGGCCTACGAAGTCATAGTAAATCCGATCATTTCAAATTTGTGGCATAAAAAAAACCCAAAAAACAAAAACAAAAAAAAACAACGACACGATAACGACTAAACTCATGTATGGTTTTGGTTTGCTACCACAATAAAATTAAGTTTGCAACGTTAAGAACTTTAAAGTTTTGGACAATAAATACGGTCGTTTTTTTTTTTATCTATTTCTATGACCAGCTAAATAACCTAACCTTGTATCAGACATGCCAAAGCCAGGCTGTAATTTTTTTTTTTACTAGATTATATATTATCATGGGTGCGACTTTTACTTTTGGATGAAGTTGACTTCTTTAGCGAGATGTTAATCAAATTAAGATCGTGTGCAGCAAGTGTTAGGCTGTAAATTTTGATGAATTTTTAATGGTGATTATTCGTTGAAAGAAACGAAATAAATCAAGCCCTCTTGCGAATATATTATGCACGCCTTAAAGACAAGTAAAAGTTCATAAAAGCTGAACTATCTTCGTTCACTGGCATAAACTGTGGTGATAAAAAAAAATGCACATTTGATCGTCAGATTGTTAAAGCGAACAGTGTCAAGTTTTGGTATTTGTGATTCAGGGAAATTAATCAGCTCAAGTGTATTGTGTTTGCATTAATGAGAAAGAAATATAATAGCATCTATCAATAAAAATGTATGACAGGTGGCAGAGAGTTGGGTCCGATTTATGTTTGAGGTAATGCAGCGTTCTCTTACAGTGCTTGCAATCAGCGTTATCACTTGAAAGATTGGCGACACATAATCTTATCTAAGTTTAGAAATATCTATAACTGGTTATAGCATGCCTTATATAACCGACCGAATTCCTCAACTTATTCTAATAGCCCCGGATATGAATTTTAGGACGCATTATATTCACTCAACGATCTCTTAGATAATGGAACAATACAGTTCAATACTACCCTTCTCAGAACATAATGAACAAACAATAAATGGTGCCAACACACACTAAAACTAAAATCCGACGTAAAAGCCCACAACATACCTCCAATCGATACTATACCTACAGCAAACAGTATCTGTCTATATTTCTGAGATGAGGTATTATGTACACTATTTACATTATTCAGACTATTATCCTCATCGTTGTCGCCATATTTATTACGTTTCGGCCGTTGTACTCTCCGGCCTTCTTCAGGTGGTTGGAATGTCGAACTGAACCCTTTATTTCGCTCACTGGGGTAGGACACATGGCACAGTGGATAAAGGTGTTGGTTAGATCCAGTGACAGGACCCAAAGAGTGTGAGTTCAATACCCGGTTAAGGCAGTGGAAAACTTGGAGAGGAGAATTAACAGGAGATAACTGATAACTGACATCCATTAAACATGGCATGTGGATCTAGAACAGTCTATCCCACTGAGCGAAATAAAGCGTTCAGTTCGACATTCCAACCACCTGAAGAAGGCTGGAGCGTACAACGGCCGAAACGTTGTAATAAGTATGGCGACAAAGACGAGGACAATAGTCTGAATAATGTAAATATTCTACAGCAAACAGTATACACGATATAATTCTTTATGCTTTATATCCTCGGTTTAAGTTAGACTAGCCCAGTTTTTAACCCCGGATGTAATATCTACGAGACTAGAATATATCCCACTCAGACAGAATATACCACCATCTTTTCCCAGATGTATTTTATTGTATAGATTGTTTGGAGGTTTGATTTTGTTTAGCGGTATTTCATCATTCCTGATGTCCTCAGTTCTCAATGCAGTATCTATGCTGACACGACAGCAATTTACTGAATTTACTGATGTCTTAATGGTAAATCGGATACATTTGATACGGCAAAATTGGCAGCTGGTCGAAAAAAATGACCTTTAATCCGTTTTTCACCCCAAGCAAGGCGGGAGTGCCACTAGCATGCAAGGGGTTACAGAGGCGTGTTTGAGGAAAGGATACAGAGAAAGACGGGGAACAAGATGGGGTGTCACATGTCGATTGACATTACACTTGAATATTTGAATATTATATTTATCGGGGAAGCAAGTAAGGGGAAGGGAGTTCCACAGGCGGGAAGAACATAAGAAGATATTTGAGTAGAAGAGACGGTTACATTTAACCATTTTGACATAAAGGGTGGAACCGAGATGCCAGCTTAGTAGCTTGCTTAATTTCATGCAGTCTGTGAACCAGCGAAAGTAGCTCTTCGGAACAGTTGCTGTGAAAATACTTGTAGAAGAGACAGAGGGAAACCACAGCACGTCTGTGAGAAAGCGACTGTAGATTAGACGTCAGGGCCTATCACACTACATAATCGTGTCTGGATTTTGTCGAGTGGACACCAGTCCATATATGACAGCAATATTCCATGCCAGGACGTATGGCTGTTTACTGTGGAAAAGCATCGGCTTGTTTATTTTAACGTCTCAAAAGCGAGACTGCTTTCTCTTATTCGTCTTGGTGACACTTTTTGATTTCCATCAGCATGGCCGAGTCTAGCCTCCAGGACAGTGACAATTTGCTCCTTGGGCCAACGTTTCCCGCTGAAATGAAGTGGAAAGATTTCATTGACTTGACTGCTTGTTTTACTTCTATGAAAAGTGGTTTGATCTATCGAGCTAGACAGTTATTCTCGCAAGAATTTCTCTTGCACATTTAAAAGTCTATCATTCCTCTGTGCATCGAATACTGCTGCCACATATGGCATGGTGTTTCTGTTTTATATCTGGGGATTCTTGCCAAAACCCAGCAACTACATGCAACCTTATCGGTCCTGATTTATGATCTCGGTCTCCGTCACCTTCCATCGCCGTAATATATTTTCTTTTCCCTAAAAATAATTTCACTGCTATTGTTTTCATCAGCTTCACTAGTTACTACCCCGACTTTACGAATTTAAGCGTAGTACCATATTGGCAGCTTGGTATCATATTTTTTTCTTTTGTAATTACTTTGACCGTAATTTCTACATTCCGGTTTCTTGCCTTCGTGTCAACTACGTTCTTCAAAAATTGAAATGGAATGTCAATTGTCATCTCATGTCTCCTTGAAGTCTGTTCTTTTATTTTCATCTCTGTTTCATTTATACTCACTGACCCTTTGCATCCTAGTAGTTTTTATTACTCTGTTTGGGATGATAATATTCAAAATAAATAAATGAATGAAATAACATACATATGCAGTCATAAGTAGAGCTCTTTTAATGTATTCATGCCCACGGATCCAGAAATGGTAATGGAATTCACCAACCAATAAACAAGAAAGACACTATCGTTAAAGGTAGAACTTGCATCGCATCGGAAAGACATTCTAAAAGAACAGATAATGCATTTATATAGTTAAAATGTAATTATGTTTGACATTTCATTCAAAGAGAGAAACTAAAATGCTCGGCGATTATTTCTGAGGAAAATGAGATTTAATTGTTTAAAATGGAAGCATTTTTTCGTGTATTACGCGTGCGCTAAATGCCAACTGAAATTTCCCATCTCGAACAACTGTAACTAGTTAATATTTTTTACTTCTATTTATCTCTAATAAAATAGCGTAGTGCACGTGTGCCCGTCTTTCTCTCCGTTTTTCGATCTCGGCTAATCATAAACAACCTGATGTAACAGGTAGTAACTACTGTAGTTACACGCGATTAAATATTAAATAAATAACTCATTTAAAGTTAAATTTAAATATCAAAAAGAGTGAAAGGTTTAAAAAAAAACAATACTTTATTGAAGGTTTAACTTTAATTTCAGATTTCGTCGCAATTGATATCGTCTAATTAAACCGTAATTAAAACTTAAGTGGGGCACGGTTCGTTGCTCATATGTTTTGTTTTCTATCACGCGTACTGTGGCGTACTCAAAATATTACATAGTTCGGGTTCCCTAATGTCTTTTAAGAGTGACTTGATGTAAAGGGACCATAAAGAATGATGATTTTAAAAGAAAACAAAAAATTACTCGTAAAATAAATGTAAACAAACCATGGAGGTCAGTTGTGTATACAAAGAAAGATTATGCCGAATTAAGGTGTCGAATAAAGATAAAATAAGTTAATTATTTCTAAATTATAAGTTACGTACAAATGACGCTGAATATAAAAGGTCGAAGGCCCAAAATACCTCTGCAGGAGCTAGCCTATATTTCTCCCGAAGTGCTTCTTCTAGCCTAGTTTTGAATATAAGATGAAGCCGCAATTCTCTTCGTAAGAAATAGATTCTTGTCGGATATCTTAATTTAGGAACACATTTATTTATAGCATTCTTCTGGTCATGGATTTACCGAATCAGCATTCAGAATTCCACACGAAAGCATCTTATTAGACTGAAGCAAAAGGCCTTGCCAATTTATAACACAAGACTCAGTCTAAAAATAAAGGCCGTTCTTATTTAATTACATCAGTTGTAATAGAAGAAAGCACAACAACGCGCACCAGGATGAATGCAAATGTAGCAGGTTGTCAAATTCAGTTTTCAGCACAGTTTCTTTACTTCTCAATCGTGCTATTTCACCATTGAGTGAGGACCTGTACCACCCCTGGTAGAAGCATTATGGCTGTTTTTTTTTTAATATTCTTTAACCACATCATTGAAGAACCGCTGACAACTGAGAGCTCTCGTGATATGTACCTCCTGAAGCTTTTCGAAAGCAACTGGTCTGCTCTTTCATGGAGACTGTCAATTTCCTGTAAGCAAACCTGTGTAAATAAAATAACCTCATCCCATCTCACCTCTCGCTTGTAACCATACATCACAACAATACGTTTTCAGCCCTAAAGCTGAATGAGTCAACTAAGTTAGAGTTGTTACTCTATTAAAAAACCTTTCACAGATATCTGTGTTGATATTTATTTATTTCAGCTGAAGCCTTTCTCTTAATTTTGAAATAGATATTGTTTTCTCAACTGTAATGTAATTACCGGCCTTATATTCATCCACAGCCACAGCTGATGGGCCACTGCGAGTCCTGTCGCTAAGGTTAGTCCTTCTTTCTCTCTACACCACCCATTAAGTCTAACAAACCATTTTCATATTGTGTTTACATCACCTGCAACCTTTCAATTAATATCTACTAAATTTCTATGAATGTTAGCAGCAATGTACCCTTCTGAAGATAGAAACTATAGGACAGATCTTTATATTCTGTGTGTATTCAGATTGTATGAATGTTGAAAGGCAACTGTATGTAGGAGAAACGAAAGTAATACCATATAATACCTCCCTAGATGATTCTGAAGCATAGCTAAATAAGAAACCCCAGGGATTCTGATTAATGAGTTTAAATTAAATAGAAGAGGTCTTATTAATTATCGATCTTTATAAATTCTCTTTCTGTTATATAGGAATAAAGTGTCGCTATGTTTGAACATAGATCGACAGTGAGCAAACACAGGCAATCCCATTATGGAACACATGGCCATAGAGGAAACGTACATATACCGGAGGTAGCGTGTGTCTAATTGATTGCTATTTCTCTTATATTACTATACGGATCTGCATTTCTACATTATCCTCTATTGCTATACGGACCGCTATTCTCTACATTATTCACTATACTGGATTTCTATTCAGATCACTATACGGTGATTACTATTCGAGCGAGTATTATAGAGCAAGTACTATCAATGCGAGTGATATTCGAAGGCGTCTGACACCAGGATTATTGAACGGCATACTATGGTTGTATCTGCGATTACAAAGTCTCTACTACAACGAGCATTACGAAAGTGACAACCAGTATTCGCTGGCATTACAAAAGTGGCGACGAGTGTTCGCTGACATCACAGAAGAACGGTATGAATCCATCCCTAGCTATGGGTAAATAGGAGGAGCCTTTGTTGGCAACCAGTTCAGGAAAAGGAAGACTAATTCTAACCACATTGTAGTCTCTAGTACAACGTGCATTACAAAAGTGACAACGAGTTTTCGTTGACATCACAAAACTGTCTTACGAGAGCCTATTCAAAAGAGTCTTCGGCAGGGTTAGGGTTAACACAAAGCACCAAGCTCATGGGCTAGCGATCTGCTGTAATCTTGACTCCCCTGTACTATTGAAGAGACATCCGTAAACTTGAATGTTTCCATCAAAGAAACTTCGTGAAATCCTGCAGAACGTGTGGCTGGACATGAGGACGAAGAACGCAAAGATGGAGAGCAAAGATGGAGAGCCTAGAAAGCATCATGACTCGCCACCGACTTAGACAAACCGGACACTTTGTCCGAATGCCGGACATTCGCCTACTTAAACAAATCCTCTTCCCGGAGCTCGTTTCGCGCAAGAGATCACATCGAGTTCCACGTCGTCAGTT
The DNA here is from genome assembly GCA_903632075.3 of Acanthosepion pharaonis. Lineage (NCBI taxonomy): Eukaryota > Metazoa > Mollusca > Cephalopoda > Sepiida > Sepiidae > Acanthosepion > Acanthosepion pharaonis. The sequence continues at coordinate 450,583 of CAHIKZ030000058.1, forward strand.
CTAGGTTCTAGCTTTAAAAACACATTGCTGATGATAGAAATTGATTCGGTCAATTGGAAGAGGGAAGCTGCAGAAAAAAAACAAAAAAACAATTGAAACAGAGCAGAGCACGAAATTAAACATCCAAAAAACATCAGCAAACAGAAGAGACGGAGTAAACCCAAGGAAAAGCAAAAGGTCTCGATTCTCTGAAACCATCAAACCTACCATGCGGTGGGTGCGGACGTCATAGGAATCATTTCACACAGAAGGGAATATCGATGAGTACCCCAATACGCGGCAAAGAGTCCCGCAAACGACGACGAGGACATTTGCAAACTAGATTAGTTGCTGATGATGTTTCTGTTATTTGGTACAGTTCCTTCTTTGTGATTCTGTAGAATCAGTTCAGGAGCTACGAAGAAAGATGGTCCTACATGCACCATTCGTGAGAATGATGCATGTAGCACGAATGTACATTTTTAAGCATTGATCTGAGAAAGTAACGATGTTGGCGCCATGCGTGACAACCACTACGTATGCCTAAATTGACATACTTGGAGTTGAAAGAAACTTTTTAAATAACACCAGATAAATAACACACTTCTAATATTACAAATATTATTTAATTATTTTCCTCAATAGGTGTAGATAGGTTCTCCAATCGTTCGTTTCACACACACAGGAAGTGTGGTCAACGAGATTAAAGCCACAGTCACGCACAGTAGCTATTGAAACCACATTCTTGTGTGTTGGAGGATTGTCCTGATGAATCAAGACACCTTTCATTAATTTTCCTATCTTGATAACCTTTCGTAACTGCCTCAGAAAGTTAGTATAGCACTCTCTCTTGATAGTGTGGCCCTTTTAAAGATTGTGAATAAACAAAATGGCTTTTGCAAAATACCGGGGCCATCATCTTCCCTGCAAATATCATGTGTTGTCTCTGGCTCAGAGTGATGAACCCAAAACTCATTTTGGGTCAGGAAATGATCAAAGAAATGTCAGATTTCCCCGTGATGTTATCAGGCTGATGCACTTTTGATCAGGTGTGATCCACTGAGCAGAAATCTCCGTCATGCAAAATTCACTGTGAATATATTTCCACCTCTTCGCGGGATATGATAATAGCATTAGCTATTTGATTTTTAGTCAATCGTCTGTCATTTCATGTATTTTCCTCAGTGGTGGCAGTTGCAGGACATCCAGATCTTAGGTCATCTTCAAGACTCGCTCTTCACATCCTAATTTCAGCTGGCCACTTTTGAACTGTTGGTAAAGATGGAGGGTCATCACCTTATCTAGAGACCACGTCAGGATGAAAGTCCTTAGGGGTTAAACCCTTTTTTTCTGCAGTTGTCACCACAATGCTAAATTGTGTTCATTTTTAAGAGAAGTCGGCACTAGTTACACCTGAAGTCTTCTTTCAACAGTCAAACATCAGTTTATCTGCAAAGACACAATGCTTTTATTAATAAGAAGAGTTGAATTCAAAACACACAAGACTTCACAGCTCTAGCATGACTAATTAATAGTTAGCCTATGAAATTGCAGCCTACCCTCGTATTTGGGAAGATGTGGCAACGCATATTGTAATTGCAAAATCTGCCTTTCAAAAGAGTAAGCAAAGTACATAAACAGTAAAATATTGCTAGAAACAAAGAAAATAATGTCGAAATATTACGAAATATCAGTCCTCCTATATGACAGCAAATGTTATACAATCCTCTCACAAATGAAGGTACTGAAGGCCAGAGAGATAGGGTACTACAGAAGGATGATCAGAATATCATGGACTGAATATATGAGTATCGAGATTTTAAGGAAAAAAAGAAAAAAAGGATGCTTACACTTAGAATCAGAAAAAAACAGATAGAAATTTTAGAAATATAATAAGGAACGCGATCTTGGAGAATTTGGCACCACAGAACATATTGAAGTCAAGAAGGGAAGAAGGAAGCAGTCAGCAAGCTACGTAACGGGCTTACGTAAATGGACGATAGAACATAAAAAGAAAAATATTACTAAGAGCTACAAAGGAGAGGAAGCTGTGGAGAGCCTTGATCGCCAATACCCTGAAATGTCTCGTCTTATAAAAGAAGTATTAGAATAAATATATTTATTCACTATCATATCTATTAATATAATTGTTAACAGCGAGCGACGAAGAAGAAGATGCAATCGAACGAAAAGAGAGTGAAGAACAAGAAAGAAAAACTCATTACATGAAAAAGAGGAACTTTTGGCAGAGACGTAAATTGCTCACCTCCATTCATACAGTCACCTACTAACATTTACATATCGAAGTACTTATCTATTCGGATGTTTCTTATCGTCCTATCACTTGCCCGCGAGGGACAGTGTTAATCTCGACTCAAATCGTCAAGGTACGGATGGCTATCAAATGTAAAGCGCTAACTGGAAATTGCAGCAAACCTCATATGCATAATATGTCGAAGTCTCTGCTTCCTGTATCCTTTCTCTCTCTCTCTCTATATATATATATATATATATATATATATATATATATATATACGTTTCATTAAATAATATAGACAAGTGTTGTCAATTTATTTTATGTAAATTCTTTTCATAACGTCTGATAAGTTTAATAACATTATCATTGAACGAAGAAAGAAATTCACAATATTGATCCATATTGTTTAATACAATCTAAGCTTTCGGCTTACATAATGATGTCAATTACAACATATTAAGCAATATACGGACAAGACAGTGATGATAGTCTGTCATTGTTTACATAGATTATTTCTAAGCAACGATAAACACGCGCATATATGTGTTGTAGCCATGTTAGGGCCAGAAATAAAGACACAAAGAGAGGAATAGAGTTAAACAAATATATTAACAGAAACAGTAATACAAACGAGAGTGTTACAGTAAGAATGTTCGGTCCGACTTTCAGAGCTGACTGCTGAGAACTTCCCTCTCCAAAAGGCAGTACCTGATCCTATTTATAGCTGGTAGAGTCCATGCGTGCGTTGGTGAATTACCATAACAATAATATATATATATATATATATATATATATATATATATATATATATATATATATATATAATATCGTAGACCTAAGAGCCTAAAAGAAATCATAGGCAGTAACCACATTTCAGGGGACAAGGTAATCCGTAATAAACTAAGAACAAAAACAACAGGATTTTCCCAACCATGTAACAACATGTTGCAACCATATTAAACACACGAATTCACTCATTAGCTCAATCACTAAATCTACTTTCAAAACCTACTACGACTCTAACTGGAGAAGTCATAACATAATTTACCCCCTAGAATGCACACTATGCCAGAAACAATATGTAGAAAACTCTGAATGACCCTTTCACTACAGAATTAATAATTATTGCAATCGAATTAAGTCGATTCCCCATGAAAAATTATTACCTGTAGAACAACATTTTCGTCTGGAAAAACACGATTTCAAAACCCATGCCAAATTCACTATAATTGAGAGAATAGAAAAGTTCAGAGCAGATAACATTAGAAAGATTTTAGATTCCCATGAAAATAAGTGGATACAACGTCTAAAAACACAATATCCAGCCGGGTTAAACCATAAATTTAACAATATAGATAGTACTAATATATAACTCAACAAATCAAAACCTACCCACATTTCTCACCCACGCAAGACAGACATGCATACGGAGGTGTGGAGGCCTCACACTTATACACCCACCCACACGGATATACACACTTACAAACATCATACTCACTCACTCCCTAATGAGCCAAATGATAACACACACCCACAGCAATACACACGCTTACACATATCATACTCACTCACTCCCTAAGAACCAAATAACACACACACAAACACTAAACAGAGACACATCCCCTTTCCAGGACCAATAAAACTGTCAAACTGACCACGGGAATTCAGAGAAGCATAGATCCATTCAGCTTTTATCTCAAATAACAACTTAAAAGAGTCTGTTTGACCAACACAAGAAATGTTAAAAGATTCATGTAAAAAAGTTAAAAAAAAAAACAAAAAAAAAACAAATGAAAACTACAGACAAAAGTTCATTTTCTCCAGCAAGGCATTCACTTCTGTAGTTTACTGCTACCAGCAAGCAGAAATATTTCTCCTCCCGATGATGGCCATTTCGGTCGAAACTAGCCAAGGAATCTAAATGAAATAATAATAAAAAACGAAAGAATATTAATCAAAAAACCCAGTGTGTCTGAAGATTTTAATTTTTTAATATTTTTTTATTGTTCAAAAAAAAAATATATATATATATATATATATATATATATATATATATATATATATATAGAGAGAGAGAGAGAGAGAGAGAGAGAGAGAGAGAGAGAGAATTACGACAAATTGGAAAGTTTTTGTGATACGTTTCCTCCTTTAGTATTTCATCGGTTGCGGCTTTGTTGATGGTGATCTGTGTCGTTCTGTGTGTCATTGTGTTCAGAAGAGGTTCGAGGAATATTGCAATGTTGAAAGATGACATTTTGACCCTTTAAGAGATGAAACTGTCATATAAAATGTAAATAAAGTGTTAAACAAATGTGCATAAACAATTTGAAAAAAATATGATTGTAACAAATAAATATAATTGTAATAAAATGTTTTTTTTTTAAAAAAAAAATGTAAAGTGCATATTAAGTGTAAGCCTAATTTTGGCCCATCTTATATATAATATTGAATCCTGGTAGGACTTCTAATTCTCTCAGGATCGCCTCGCTACAAAGGTTGAATAATTCCTGTGAGAAGATATGACATTGCCTTAAGCTCCTTTTTATTGTTGTGTGTATACGGAATACCCCTCGTGTTCTTACGCAGGCCGTTTTCTCCCAGTATAAGACTTATGGATTATTCTAATATGTCTCCCAATTAAATCAAGCTTACCTAGCACCTCAAACGTTTCTCTGTATCGTCCATTTTCAAACGCTTTTGCATAATCTATAAAACATAGGCGTCCATCTTTCTACATTTGTATTTATCTTTTTGATATCATTCTGAACATAAATATAGCATTCCTTGTTCCAGTGACATTGTTTTCTTTCATTTCCAACTTCTGATACCATCTTTATTCATTAGAATTCGGAATGATAAGTTTAATTACGTGTCTAACTAGTCTGATTCTCCGATATAGCGATCATTCATTTGCCTCAGAAAGTGCTATGAACATGGATGTACTGACGTATATCACCATTGTCATATATTTCATTTAATATCTCTGTATTTTTTAACGTCGAAATCAACTAATTCTATGAGCATCACTATTATAATCTCTCCGGACCTGCTGCTTTTTTTTCTAAAAAAAAAAATACGAAGAAAAAAAATGATATTATTTTTCAGACAATTCAACCGAGGCAAGGTGATAAAGTCTCTTAGACGCAAGAGGCTACAGGAAGTGAAAACAAATGAACATACATTAGAAGGAACCGTAAACACAATTCTAAACAGGAAACAATATCTGTTTTATCTGTAACGTTAAATTACGCCATTAGCATATCCAATATTGTGCGAACGTTAAAATATCCCCTTTTATTTACTGAGATGATGTTAATTTTGACCCACGGGTTACTGTATACGACAATCAGTGAGTATCGAACGCACCGCTCAGTAGTAATTTTTAACCAAAGTAACCTCGCTAACCACTACTTTTTCATATAATTGTTAGTGTTAGCATAGGAATTACATCCTATATATATATATATATATATATATATATATATATATATATATATCATCAAATAAGATCCTATCAGAAGGTTTCTTTGATAAACAATCATTATAAATGCAAATACCGCCAAAATACTTGCGGACGTAGATGTAGACCTACCATGTGATATTTTCAGAATATTTAGAAAATAACAATAAAAAGTCCTTCCATCGCTCCCACAAATTCCCCCACCCCCCCAAAAAAGATTTTTGCGAGCCAGTGTTAAATCATTTTCTAATCAATGTAAACATTGTATTAAAAAAAAAAAAATCATGCGTCTATGTGAAATTAGAACTTGAATGCCCTTACGGATATAAAAAAAATAGAAGCATACTTCTTTTCAAGGCTCGAACCGATTTGGAAGTCCAGTTTGATCTGCACGTGCGTACCCCCCCTCACTCACACACTCACCCATACGCATGTTCACAATCTAAAAGACAGCTAGCAGTCGCCAACCAAGGACTTATCCACGCATACAATAGAAGGCAAACGCCAGCAACCGCTTACTAAGCATTTGTCTACGAACTCACAAACACATTAGGTTGACCGTCATAAAGTAAATCTTATCCACACATCTTACACAGTACTAAGAACATTTCATTACTTTATAAAACAAACTTCACTGCAAGGAAAATTGATCATTTTATTGCTATTGTATATTTCTGAAAATAATATATAAATGTTATTTCAGCTGTCTACTTTTTCTTCAGAAAATAACTTTTTATATATTTCACTTATAAGATGTGTTGTTAAACGTTTCGAATCCCGACATCCGGATAGAAACTCAAACCTGGGTACACATGTCCCCAACACTAGCATAATGTTAAATTATTCATGTCACGCTTTAGTGACGTTGTGAAAAAAGAAACATTCTGTATTTACGAAAGCATTTCTATAGTTTTTTTTCTTTAATTCCTTTTATTTTGTCGCAATGAAAGCTTTCGAGGTTTCTAAATAATTTTAAGGTTCAGCAAAGCAACGAGATGTCTCCTGCCAACCAGAGACAAACTAAATAACGACTCTACTTAATCATTGTGTTAACGACGGCACATTTGCAAAAAATACAGATGCCAATGTCCGAATACGCTGGGATATGTTTTACTTCATGGTACTCTGTGAAAAGCAGTTACCTCGAAGCTACCCATGTTGCGTAGGAAGATCAACAGATATTTGTGCGGATGAGTAGCACAAGACACCGAGTTCTTATCCAAAGATCGTTGAACTCTCGACTGAAAGGTAAAATCTGTCTTCCAACATATTGATGTTTAGTGGAGCAGATGTTTCTGCTAGGAAAGGTCAGGAGATTGACTGTGGCCGCTGAACGGATAAAAGTTTCTGTACCACAGTTGGCGTATTATAACTGAATAGTTTGAAGGCTAAAGAATAAAAAGGGCAGTAAGATGTTACCTCTCAGCAGCTATCTAAATCTTTTCACATCTATCTATCTATCTATCTATCTATCTATCTATCTATCGCTTTTTTCTTATAAATGTTCTCGGCCCGACCTACTTTTCAAAATCCGATCATATTTTTTTAATTTTATTTCATGAGTTTCTACCGGATCATTTTGTTCATTATCTTTCTAATTTAAAAAAATTCTTCCTTCTTTACATCTATACTCTCTCTCTCTCTCTCTCCCCCCTCTCTCTTTTTTATATATATATATATATATATATATAAATATAAATAAAAAAGAAAGAACAGTAAGATATAAAATCCGGTGTTATTATAGATATTTTATTTTACAAAATAGTGCTCAATGTAAATTTACAGAGCATTAATATTATAAATTAATTGATTTAAAATATGGTTAAACAGTTCAACCATTTTGTAAAAATTAATTTTATTTTTTGCAAATAAATTAAAAAAATTAGTTCTATTTCATCTTCTGAATTTTTAACTTTTAAAATTTACTGGTTTTAAATACACAGCTAAAATCACGTTTCCATGGTTACAGAATATTCTACTCAAATTGAACACGGATGTCTAGATTTTCCTTATTGACAGTATCATGTATCAGTTATTAGCTACATTTTGGTAAGGGGTGAGGATGTATTTTACACTGAAACCTGACGTCGGTTGAATGGATGTCGTCTGAATTTAAAAAAAAAAAAAAAAAAAAAATTGTTCGGTAAAAATTTTCAACGTCATCTTTTAAAATTAAAATTTTTTTTTTTTATAATACTTTTATTTAACTACGATTTGAAATATTTTCCTTTTTTTTTTATTTTACTATATTTTTTTAAGAACAGTTAAATGTATTAGAATCCATTATATTATGTAGGATTATTTTAACATTAAGTTTAAGTATGTATATGAGGTTACATTTTTTTTTTTTTTTTTTTTTTTTTGTATATGACGATGACAGCAGAAATTTCTTAATTTCCTTGATTCAGTAAACTTTTCTTTTTATATAAACCTATTATTATAATATTTCATGTAAGTACTGAGTTTATTGGGTCATTCAAAAGCTTACATGTTATGGTATTTCATATTAATTTTATTTTACTATAGGTGTTTTTTTTTGATTTTTTTTAATGTGTAGTATTATTTAAAAGAAATTTAGGTTAGAATTCATTTAATTTCTACAATTTTAATTACAAATTCAAAATTACAACTTTAAAATTTTAAAATATTTTTTCATTGTTTAGTTTTAATAGACTATATTTTTTTATAACAGAAGGAAAATTACTCATATTATTTTTCCATATCAAAGTATATATTTATTTTATTTATTTATTTATTTATTTATTTTTTTTTTTTTTTTTCTTTCTTCTCTTATTTATAAGTCATTTCAGATTTAGTCATTCTCAGATTTTAGCTGTATATTTAAAACCCGGTAAATTTTAAAAGTTTCAAAATTCGCTAGAACTAATGCTTTTAATTTATTTGCAAAAATAAAATTATTCTATTTTTGAAACATGGTTGGAACTGTAGCGAAAATAACCATATTTTTTAAATCAATTAATTTATAATATATATATATATTATATCTTATATATCTTTCTTTCTTTCTTTCATTCAGTCTCTTTCTTTTTTTCTTTCCTCTTTTCTTAATCTTTCTTAATCTTTTCAATTTTCTCTCTATCCTTCTTTCCTAGTTTATTAGTTTTATTCTTTCTTTCTTTACTTCCTTTCTTTCTTCCATTCTCTCTCTCGTTCGTTCATTCATTCATTCTTAATTTCTTCATTTCTTCATTTCATTCTTTCTCTCTCAATCTTCGCATTTTTCAATTTCATCTGTATTCCTTTCTAAATTTATTCTATATTATTCTTTCTTTCTTTCTTTCTTTCTTTCTTTCTTTCTTTCTTTCTTTCTCAGCCTGTCCACCGATCTATCGCAATCTTTTTTCTCCATTACTATCTTCCTTTCATTGTTCCCACTCAATTTGTATACACAACTATCACATTTTCTTTCTTTCTTTCTTTCTTTCTTTCTTTCTTTCTTTCTTTCTTTCTTTCTTTCTTTCTTTCTTCTCTCCGTCCTTTTGTTCTCCTCCTCTGATATTACAATTCTTTCTTTCTTTCTTTCTTTCTTTCTTTCTTTCTTTCTTTCTTTCTTTCTTTCTTCTCTCCGTCCTTTTGTTCTCCTCCTCTGATATTACAATTCTTTCTTTCTTTCTTTCTTTCTTTCTTTCTTTCTTTCTTTCTTTCTTTCTTTCTTTCTTTCTTTCTTTCTCAGCCTGTCCACCGATCTATCGCAATCTTTTTTCTCCATTACTATCTTCCTTTCATTGTTCCCACTCAATTTGTATACACAACTATCACATTTTCTTTCTTTCTTTCTTTCTTTCTTTCTTTCTTTCTTTCTTTCTTTCTTTCTTTCTTCTCTCCGTCCTTTTGTTCTCCTCCTCTGATATTACAATTCTTTTCTTTCTTTCTTTCTTTCTTTTTTTCTTCTCCGTCCTTTTTGTTCTTTCTGATATTACAATTCTTTTCTTTCTTTCTTTCTTTCTTTCTTTCTTTCTTTCTTTTCCGTCCTTTTTTGTTCTATCCAATCTTTTTCTCCATTACTATCTTCCTTTCATTGTTCACTCAATTTTTACTTTCATTTTCTTTCTTTCTTTCTTTCTTTCTTTCTTTCTTTCTTTCTTTCTTTCTTTCTTTCTTTCTCAGCCTTTTGTTCTCCTCCTCTGATATTCGCAAATTTTTTTCTTTCCTTTCTTTCTTTCTTCTTTCTTTCTTTTTTTTCTTTTTCTTCTCCGTCCTTTTGTTTCTCCTCCTCTGATATTACAATTCTTTCTTTCTTTTTTCTTTCTTTCTTTCTTTCTTTCTTTCTTTCTTTCTTTCTTCAGCCTGTTCTTCGCAATCTTTTTTTCTCCATTACTATCTTCCTTTCATTGTTTTCAATTTTATTTATTTTCTTTTCTTTCTTTTTTTCTTTCTTTCTTTCTTTCTTTCTTTCTTTCTTTTGCCCAGTCCGTTCATTTATTTATCTCTCTTATTTCTGTTATCTTTTTTTTGCCCATCTATTCATCTATCTATCTATCTATCTATCTATCTATCTATCTATTAGTCAGTTCATATCTAAGTTTATCCATATCAATATCTCAGTAAAAGTGCTTTCCCATTTTCTCACGGTGCAGTAGTCTATCCCTAAATCTTTACATACTTTTGTCAGCCTGTTCTCTATCTATCTAGAACAAGAGAGAGAAACAAGTCGAGTCAGGGAATCGGACCGCCAGAGAGACATATAATACAAGCAAAAGAGAAAAGAAAGAAAGAAAGAATGAATGAGTAAGAAGTAACGTTTGAGAGTAAACAAGAACAAATATAATTGAGAGAGGGAGATAGGGAGAGATGAGTAGAAGCGTGAGAATACATATAGATAAACAGAGGAGGATAGAGAGTCAGTGATAAAATAAACAAATATAAAGGAGTGAGTGAGGTAGATAGAGAGATCGATATAAATAGAGAGATAGACAGAGGTGAGGATAGGGTGTCGCCATGATGAAAAGCTGGAGAGTATCAGCTCTAGCAATAATAACGTCAAGACAGTGTGGAAGAAATAAATTTAATGAATGCTAAAAAGAAACAAAAAAAAGAGACAAGTGTGATGAAGAATGAGGTTGTAGGAAGTAAAATGGCGGATTTGGTTGTACCATTCCCTTAATAAAATATTCATTTCCGTTTTTCGCAATATATAAAGTTATAAATTCCTTGTAAATGACACGATTTAGAAATGGGTCGTTATCGCTGCCAGTAAACCATGTTGAGTACCATCCAAAAAAATATGGTTCCTATTAATTCCTTTGAATGTCCTGGGTATGACGATAAACTACATCCTCGTCCTGGGTAAGACGATAAAGTACGTCTCTCACAGCAAGACCTCCGATCAGGAGGTTTTGAGGAGCGTGGAACTACCTCTTAATTGCTGGTGTTCCCAGGTTCATCCTGACTCGGGGTGGTAGCAGCTGTTAGGTTCAAAGCTATGGGAAAATAGTTAACCCCTAAACTGGGGTCAAAACTCCATGAAAGTGTAAAAATAGGTTTTAATACAAGAAATATATTTTTTGTAAAAATTAATACCAGCAATAAATTTTTGAAGTAAATTATTACCAGCAATACATTTTTGAAAAAAATATTACCAGCAATAGATATTTGAAGAAAAAAAATATTACCAGGAGTACATTTTTGGAAAAAAAAATATTACCAACAATAAAAAAAATTGTCGGCATTAAATAAGCCATTGAGGTTCATATGCCATAAGAAACAAACAAAAAACAATAATTCCTTTCAAAATTCTAATCGGCACTAGTCAGAATAAAAATTGCAATATCAGCTGAAAGCGCCCACTTTCTTGTTTTAAAACTATTTTCTCAATTGTTTTTATGACGTCCGTGTGTCTTTTCTCTGGTTCGCTTTTGATATCATCTGTAAGAGCAAATCTTCGGAAGACATTCTATTGTTGACTGATCAGCATTTCTTTCTCTAAATACAAAAGTGGTGTTTCTGTCTACTGCCACGACAATGCATTACATTTTAGAACAATACAAAATGACTTGTTTACTATGGGCACACCATTCGAGAATTGAGATACTAACAGAATAACATCTCGAATTACTTCTTCATTTACTTAGGAATGTTGACGATCGTAGCTCTTCTCTACTTCTAATACTATTTTAGTCTGAACGGCCCCACTTTGTTCTCGATCTGTCATCCTTCCTCCGAGTATATTTAGGTAGGTAACTTGCTGTTTTCCTACTAATA
>CAHIKZ030000058.1:467500-627500 GCA_903632075.3 Acanthosepion pharaonis
CTCACAGACGGTGCCCAACTGACCCTACTATACTGTGCAAGCGCCAAAATCGAAAACAAACAACGCGCATGCGCGAAATTAAAAATATAAAATGGCGACAATTTACCCCTCACACCCTGTATTTGGAGATGCGTCAGATTAAGCACTGCTTGCACATCGCAAACACACTGACATGGCGCAAGGAGAAAAGCGAAAAAAAAAAAAAAGGGTGAATAAGTAGAAGCTCAAAAGGGACCGTGGAAAACAGATGAGGGAAAACAAATGAAAAATACAAAAAAAAAAAAGAAGAAAAAAACAAAACATCACAGAGAAGGGACACGTTTGCTTCATATAAATTCTTTATTGGAGCGTGACTTTCTGAAACCGAATAGCGACCGCAAAATTACGTTTGATTATTTTTTTTGACTGGCTTGAAACGAGTAAAAGGTGAGATGCGAATATTCTGAGCCAATATAATTACATTACTGTCCATAGCAACCAACGCTGAGCCCTAAGGGTTCTGCGTAATAAAGAGGCTTAGCGATAAGCCTGAATGGACATCACTGACCTCCGAAGAACTCGGATCAATTCGATTCGTGAGATGGAGCAGAACCTTTATCACCTCCATGTGAAATTCAGCTTGATAGCTTCTGGTCAGTATATCGGTATTGACGTTGTCGGAAGTATTTCAACTGAAAGAGAAAAGAGATGGAGTGTTATTTCGCCATTTGTCTTCTGCTGCACTTGTTAATATGGAGTCTCGATGGAGAGAAATCTGGGCTAATCCGTACTTGGTTATTCAAACACGGCGACTACAAACTCGTCCTTTAAGAGAAAGGCCAGCAAATATATTAGTAGATTTTTCTGTAAAATTTTAATTTATAAAAAAAATCTTCAGCAGTCTAACTGGAATAGCGTCGTGTCCGAGTGGTTAGAACATTCGCGTTCCCATCATGTGACACTAATTTAAATTTTACAATGATCAGTTTATCAATGAAGTAATGGATTTAAATAAAATCGACTAAATCTTTTCAAACCTTTCTCTCTCTCCCTATATAGAAATCTTGCTTTAATATTTCCCCTTTTCTAGCAAGATTAATGCTCGACAAACGTACATATAAGTTTCAGATTAAAATAAAATTCTTTTCATTTTTCATTCAAAATACTATATTTTAGGAATACGTTTTCACAACATCGCCCACGTGATGCCGACGGGATCATATTGAAAGGGAACGCTGATCATGAAAAATTTAGAGTTGTCTGTTTTCATTAATCTTACTCTAAGAGTAAGACTAATGAAAACAGACAACATCATCCATCATCTTTTCATGTTGAATTAAATATGGTCTAATGTTAATTATGTTTTATGAATATGTCCTGAAGATGGTCTACTAGACCGAAACGTCCGACTTTGACATTATATTAACATTAAAACAGCATAATTGCATATTAGGATTTTTGTTTGTTTTTTCCGTATATTTTTCTTCATTATCTATCTATCTATCTATCTATCTATCTATCTATCTATCTATATATATATATATATATATATATTTATTAAAGACATTTTTATTTATGTTTAACGTTGTTATTTTTATAGATACAAGTATTTAAGCAAATGCTCTGTTTATGATAAACAGTATTAAATAACATTTACCGGCCTGAATGTCCGAGAAATTTTCATAGAAAATATTCGTTCATAGACAGGATTCGAACCTGCATCCTATACGGAACCGCCATATACGCTGGCGTGCCTTGACCACTGGCCACCATGAACCTTATGGTAGACAAGGTCGAATTTACTGTTATAAACTACAATCTTCCATGAATCTCGTACATTCATAACTGCTCTGGCGTATCGAATAAACAAATGACGTCATATGTTAAGAAATGGACGAGGTCCGACAATTTATTTATTAAAGACATTTTTTATTTATGTTTAACGTTGTTATTTGTTAGATACAAGTATTTAAGCAAATGCTCTGTTTATGATAAACAGTATTAAATTTTTACCGGCCTGAATGTCGAGAAATTTTCATAGAAAATATTTTCATAGACAGGATTCGAACCTGCATCCTATACGGAACCGCCATATACGCTGGCGTGCCTTGACCACTGGCCACCATGAACCTTATGGTAGACAAGGTCGAATAACCTGTTATAAACTACAATCTTCCATGAATCTATACATTCACAACTAAATGGCGTATCGAATGTAAACAAATGACGTCATATGTTAAGAAATGGACGAGGTCCGACAATTTATTTATTAAAGACATTTTTATTTATGTTTAACGTTGTTATTTTATAGATACAAGTATTTAAGCAAATGCTCTGTTTATGATAAACAGTATTAAATAACATTTACCGGCCTGAATGTCCGGTAGAAAATATTCGTTCATAGACAGGATTCGAACCTGCATCCTATACGGAACCGCCATTTATTTTTATAGAATTGTAAATACTTTCTATAAAATATGGAAGATTGTAGTTTATAACAGTAATTGACCTTGTCTACCATAAGGTTCATGGTATGAGTGGTCAAGGCACGCCAGCGTATATGGCGGTTCCGTATAGATGCAGGTTCGAATCCTGTCTATGAACGAATATTTTCTATAAAAATTTTGACATTCAGGCCGGTAAATTTATGAATGTACGAGATTCTGTTATGAATGTACGAGATTCATGGAAGATTGTATTTATAACAGGAACCATAAGGTTTATGAATGTACGAATTCTGTTATGAATTACGAGATTCATGGAAGATTGTAGTTTATAAGTAAATTCGACCTTGTCTACCATAAGGTTCATGGTTGAGTGGTCAAGGCACGCCAGCGTATATGGCGGTTCCGTATAGGATGCAGGTTCGAATCCTGTCTATGAACGAATATTTTCTATGAAAATTTCTCGGACATTCAGGCCGGTAAATGTTATTTAATACTGTTTATCATAAACAGAGCATTTGCTTAAATACTTGTATCTATAAAATAACAACGTTAAACATAAATAAAATGTCTTTAATAAATAAATTGTCGGACCTCGTCCATTTTTTAACATATGACGTCATTTGTTTACATTCGATACGCCAGAGCAGTTATGAATGTACGAGATTCATGGAAGATTTGAAGTTTATAACAGTAAATTCGACCTTGTCTACCATAAGGTTCATGGTGGCCGAGGGGTCAAGGCACGCCAGCATATATGGCGGTTCCGTATAGGATGCAGGTTCGAATCCTGTCTATGAACGAATATTTTCTATGAAAATTTCTCGGACATTCAGGCCGGTAAATGTTATTTAATACTGTTTATCATAAACAGAGCATTTGCTTAAATATTTGTATCTATAAAATAACAACGTTAAACATAAATAAAAATGTCTTTAATAAATAAATTGTCGGACCTCGTCCATTTCTTAACATATATATATATATATATATATATAGTTAAACCTCGAAACCCAGACAAACATGCCAAAGTCTCACCTTATATATATATTTGAATTTGTAAACAGTGACACCTACTGCTGATGCAAAAGCTCTTCTATGGCGTGTTATTCTAGAATAAATATATAAAAATTCACCTTACTCTCGGCCGGCAGCTGATCGCTCAGGAGAAAAAAAATCTCCGATTTATGCCAAATCGGTTGGGTTTCGATGCTGGCTTCCGGCATTCGGATGTCTATATCACACTGATGAGCTGTGATACAGCGAAACAGTCTGTGTCTGTGGATGATTTTATATATATATATATATATATATATATATATATATATATATATATATTATAATGTATATATATATATATATTATAATATATATATATACTTTATATATATATATATATATGTGAATGTGTATATATATATATATATATATATGCAATTTTTATATATATATTATATATTATATATGAGCTCAATATCAGTGATAGAACTAACAAATTTAGATTGCTGTGAGTTTGTGACCCTGGGTTTCACGCTATTTGCGATCGTCAGACAAACTGATTCATTTTTTAAATTTTAGATTTATATATGGTTGCGTATATCGGTGTTTTTATGGAGGTGGGAGGAAAAATTGTCGTCAAGAACGCCACTCATACTTACGCAAACATACATACAAGCACGTACACTCACCGACGTACGCAGACACACACACATACGCACGCTGACTCACCGGAGCTCACACAAACATAGACATATGTGAACAGTGTGGGCTTGGCTATATATCCTCATATATGTGTCTTTGCACACACACACGTACGCTTTTGGTTGCTGTATTCAATGTTGGACTGTGTTGCAAATATTTTCCTTGTCTGTTGCGCTCTCAACGCACAGACGATTTTTCTATTTTTGTTCGCTGAATAATATTTACTCGGACGCACGTATATACATATGATGGGGTCTGTGTAAGACTATGATAGGTAAAAATTGCTATTATTTTTAATTTTTTAAGGCTGTTTTGTTTTGTTACTATTTTAAAGCCGGTTATTTGCTGTTTTTGGCGATTGCGCATATGCAAATGGTGGAAATTCTAATTCGTAATACTTATTAGAATTTATGCGGTGGTATTAATTTTGCTGGGGGGAGGGAGAAGTCAGTATAATTGTGGGCTGATATGGTAATGGTAATTGTGGACAAATACGGCAATGGTAATTGTGATGTGGTAGTAATGGTGGGGCGCGGGTGCTCCATACTGAAGTAGAGCTTTAATTATAATTGTTATTTTTTAAAATATTTCTTCGCTACATAAGAGTTCTCATGTTTCAAAAACGAGAGCCGAAAACCACAATATAATTATTAAAATTAAATTGAATTAAAGTATCAATCCCTGTTTCATCCTCAAGCGAAACATGAGATCTCTTATGTAGCGAAGGAATCATATTTTTTAAAAAAATAATTATAATATTTATATATACGTGTGTGTGTGTGTGTAACAGGGAAATACTAATTTTTTAATCAAATCCTATCTTTAAATCGTCTGAAGCAGAACGAACCAGTTTTCTTTTAAAGGTTCTGTGTTAATATACAGTAGACTAGATAAAGATATGCCTATGAGTTTTTCGTTACACGCAACGTCTCTTATCTCAACGTTGATCCAGACAACAACGTCTGTAACATTGTGCATTTGAAATGTATTTTCAAATATTGGAAAAGATCTGAATAAAATTATTAGGTAGCAACAATCAATCATCATCTCAAATTAAACAGCGGAAGCTAACTTAACAAAATATGAAAGTCTGTAAAACAATGTTTCAGTTTAATGTATCGGATTAAACAGCAATGTTAAAGATATTCATTGCTTTTCGACACTCACATAATTGTTTAGATTGGTACAAAGGCATGTATCAGTAACAGAGTTATATCTGAGCTAAATGTGTTACATATCACGGTTTCAAGTGACTCCTTATTAAAACTATTAGCGGCTCGGACTGAGAAACTGGAGAGCAGAGTTCGAATTCAAATCGGGTTGCTAGACTTCACTTACGTGCAAATGACACGGGGAAATGTATGATTTCATGTTTTACCCAGAGCTATGGGTTAAATAGTAAAGCTGTTTTTGGAAAATGTTATTTTTAAAAATTATTATTATTCACTCTTAAAGTATTATTCTTACACCGTAAAACATTTCGGGATTAAATAATTCACAAAGTGTTGATAAGCCATAAAAAATCAATCAAAAATTCATTCCTTGTACTAGAAAAAAAAAAAAAAACGTGAAGAAGTACCTAAGTAAATAAATAAATAAATAAATCTATTTTGTCGGATCAAAAGTTTGCCCGTATTATTCAGGGATTTTTAATGGATATATTCCGATATAGATTTATTCGGACACATGTATACCATTTTGATCTGTTAACATTCAATATATCTAAGGCAGTTTCGTGATCATATCCACAAGAAACTTGTTATCTTTCTGGCTAATGAGCTGGTCTAAGTGATTTTACAGGCTTCCAGGCTATTGGCGTTTATTGTAGGGATCGAAATAATTGGTAATCGGAAAGTACAAGGTCAGGTGCGTAACGGCGAGTGTAGAAGGAAACCCCTACCCCAGCTGTACCAATTTCTGCCGGGCCTACAAAAAGAATTCTGACGTTGACTCGCTGGAAAATGACGTCCTTCCGATTGGACAATACCGGATATTTTTCGGCTTATAATCGTTCAAATTGGGAACAGCACTTTTTTGAATTCAACGCCCGATTTTGAAGAAGGAATTTCTGATACACAATGCGCTTTCCATTCCTAGCAGGTATACTGCATCATCTGTTGCAGTTGCAAACCCGTTTCAGAATTGGTTATTTTCCAGATACGCTTTCCGCTTTACATTGTTGTAAACAACCCATTTTCATCGACTGCAATCTTTCTGTCCGTTTCTGTTGAGTTTGCATAGAGGATCAACGATATAAATGTGTTTGATTAAAAGTTTTCATTAAATCCCGAGATACCCAAACACTGTATCGAATCCCATGCCCGAGTATTTCTAAATACCCATATGAGATATATGGGTTAAAGTTTCGATGTCCCGTTGCGTGTGATCTGGATTATGTTTTAATAAGCTTTTGAATTTGCTCATCCTCAATGGCAATTGGTCTGTTGGAACTTTCTCGGTCTTTCAGAGCCAAATTTTCACGTTTGAACCACTTATGAACTGTGCTTGTAGCTAAGGCACCAACTTTACTTTATTAAGAAGTTATGATTGTTTAGCATTAGTGACTGTGGATTATGAGGATTGGAAAAATAAACTGTTGCCTTTTCGCAGGTGCCGTGTAAAAGAAAATAATTGAACTTAAGCTGGAAAAAGACCATACAAAACTGGGCCAACGAAACATCGGAGATGATATCATCACGAGAATATGAAAATTCCTAAGTAGGAATTGTTCCATCTTATTACCATGAGTCTAAATTAGCTTTGTTTTTTACATTGAAAGCATGGCTAAAATTTCTACTAAAAGAAGATGGAGGTTGTCAATTGGAAATTAGACTCAAAGTGGTTAAGAATTTCTAAAAACAATGTTTAAAGAATCCAAAAGACCTTTACTATTAATGGATGTGTTTTAAGTTTAAATAAAACCGGAGGACTACAAAAGTCAAAAAAGAGAGATGAAAGAAAGATTGTAACAGTCTCAGTAGGCAATCCATACATACCATAGGTAAATCGTCGCCATTTTATATTTTTAATTTTGCGCATGCGCATTGCTTATTTTTGATTTTGCCGACAGCACAGAGTCAGTTGGGCACCGTCTGTAAGAAAAAGTGCGCCATGATGCAATTCACTCCACCAGAAATTTGGAAATAGAATGCTGTACTGCTTAACATTTGCGCCGGAAGCTTCAATACAAACATTTCAGTGTCTTTGAGTGCCAATTTGAGGACAATGCAGAGGATTTGGAAAGAGTTGGATGAGTTTAATGGTGATTACGAAAGTATTTGGAGTGATCACTAATGATGGCGACGTTTTGCCTCCATTCATCTTTCCACATAGCCTCAGATTCAATACAGAGAACTACAACAAGGGCCTTGAAAAGATAGTGCAGCCCTGGGTCAAGAGGATGGCTGATGGAAAATCCTGGCAACAGGGCTCTGCATCATGTTACACAAGCTGGAGGACCCAGATATGTCTATCAGGCAATTTCTGCGACCACATCACCCCTTATTTCTGACAAACTAACTCCCCAGACTGCCGTCCCCTTGATTATTATGTGTGGGGCACAGTTGAGCGAGAGACTAACAAAACTCCTTCTAACACCAAAGATGAAATGAAGGCAAGGATTATGGCAGTATTCACCAATTAAAACAGGGAGATCAACCAGAGGAGTTATAAGAGATTCCTAAGTGGACTGGAGGTCGTGGTTGAAGCCAATGGCGATTTTATTGAATGAATTCAGTCTTTAGCATTTCAAGATATTTTTGTGTAATTTTGGTAAATATATCTGGTAAAATGAGGCGTCAGTGTTATTTTCATCTTTGCGTAACTTTTACATATTTAAAGCAAATTATACTTTCAGTATTGCCTTCTTAACGATCTGCAAGTGCAGAGGTAACTAGGGAAATCTGCTTCAATTCAAATGAAAATAGCAATATAGTTGGGAATAAAATCCATAATTTCTAAAATCCGAGAATAATAAGTTAATGAAATCATATATATATATATATATATATATGAGCGTGTGTGTGTGTGTGTGGCATGAAATAATAGTTCAATAAATAGAGTAATGTCTCAGTAGTTATCCCGAAAATTTGCACGTCAGATGATATGATATGATATGATATATATATATATATATATATATATATATATATATATATATATATATATATATTTTTTACAATTCCTTTTTATTGTACATTTTCCTGTGTCAATTTTAAATCTCCTGTTGAAGCCTGAAGGCAGGAGCGAAACCGGTTTCTTCACCCGTTTTTTTAATATGTTTCATAATGTTAAGTTTTATACTTTTATTTCGATCATTAAATTTTGTACCTACAAAAATATCTTTATATATATATATATATATATATATATATATATATATATATATATATATATATATATATATATATATATATATACTGAGGTCAATTCAGCCGGGTTTCGATCATAGCTAGAGGCAACAGCAACACCAACCACCACGATGAGCTGTGATACAGTCTGTCTGTGGATGACAATATATATATATATATATATATATATATATATATATATACAGAGAGAGAGAGAGGGAGGGAGAGCGAAAGAGAGAGAGAGTAATCTTGTTTAAGAAAGATTCAAAAGTAGTCTGGACGCCGCGGTTGAAGCCAATGGCGATTTTATTGAATAAATTTATTCTTCAGTATTTCAATGTAATCTTGGTAAATATATTTGTTAAAATGAAAAGTCAGTGTTATTTTCCTTTCTGCATAGTTTAAACAACAACATATCTATCGCACCTTGTACTGTTAATTACTCTCGACTTGGTCGTGACACTAATTAATCAAGGTGGCCCTAAACTTTTACATGTCGTTGTATTCTTGTTTTGGTGTTTGGAAAGAGTAAATCAACCTAACACCAATAAAAAAAAAATACCATAAATTATTTTTTAACTTAATATAAAAATATCGAAAACAAGAAAATTGACAGACATTTTCTGACGACTGAACCGAACAATTACCCAAAGGCTCTTCTTCGAAATTCTGGAATAGAGGTGTTAGATATAAGATCAATCAGCTAAGTGACAAATTTTATATTTGTATTTATTCCTATATATATATCATTGTATTATTATATATATATATATATATATATATATATATATATATATATATATATATATATAAATATATATATATAAAGATATTTTGTAGGTACAAAATTTAATGATCGAAATAAAAGTATAAACTTATTATTATGAGACATATTAAAAAAAAATGGGTAAAGCAACCGGTTTCGATCCCGCTCTTCAGGCTTCGACGGGAGATTTAAAACCGGTTGCTTCACCCGTTTTTTTTTTTTAATATGTCTCATTGAGCACCATGGGGAAAGGGAATTGTTAACAGCTTCTGCTTCACGCATCACTCTTCGTCAGAAATGAGCTCTCTGGCTGCTGATTTAGCGTTTATGTACATCACGTATATAATACGTTAAAACATTCCGTCTCTCTACGATAGCTTAGTCGTAGAGTCTTTGAATTATTCCAAATCCTTATCGTTCCAGTTTCGATCTCAGCTTGAAGCAATCGGATGTATATCACCTATGATACAGCGAAACAGTCTGCATGAGGAATATATATATATATATATATATATTTAGTTGAATGGATATGAGTTTGTAACCGTCGGTTTCACGCTTATGCTATCTTCAAACAAACTGATTTAAGTTTGTTTAAATTTGAAACTACTTATGTTAGTTTTTGTTTGATTATATTTTGTGGTGGGGATGAGGGGTGGGGGTCCTCCTCTGTGTCTGTTTTAGGTTGACGCTCGTCGGCACAGATACATACATACATGTAGACATTTCTGGTTCATACAAACATATACATATACATATATAAACAATGCGGGGCCAGGCGCTGACATGTATCCATATGTTAGATCTATCATTGATATTAAGCGCTTTCCAATAACTACCGCATATATATATATATATATATATATATATATATATATATATATATATATATATATATATATAAGCAAATATATGGATATAGATCCGACAGCATGAAGAAAAATATACTGAAAAAACAAACAAAAATCCTAATATGCGATTATGCTGTTTTAATGTTTAATGTCAACGTCGGATGTTTCGGTCTAATAGACCATCTTCAGGACATATTCATAAAACATAATTAACATAGACCATATAGAATTCAACATGAAAAAGACGATGGACATAAAAGCAATACTAATCCAAACAGATAACTAAAATCTTTTATAAGATCAGCGTTCCGTTTAAATATGTCCACGTCGTCGTCACGTGGGCGATGTTGTGAAAATGTATTCCTAATATTTGAGTATTTTGAATGAAAAACGAAAAGAATTTTATTTTGATCTAAAACTTATAGGTACGTTTGTCGAGCATTAATCTTGCTAGAAAAGGGGAAATATTAAAGAAGCCAGGTCTAGTGTTCACCGTACGTGAGATAGATATTATGCCTGCTACATAAATCCGCCTAAGTCTGTCAGACCGAAACGTCCGACGTTGACATTAAACATTAAAACAGCATAATCGCATATTAGGATTTTTGTTTGTTTTTTTTCAGTATATTTTTTTTTTCATATATATATATATATATATATATATATATACGTAAGGGCTACTGGAAGTGAAAGAGAATAAAAAGACTTTAGAATGATACAGAAAGCCAATCCTAAACAAGTAACAAGCGTTGAATCTCTAATCATGTTCAGAAAGCGTGAAGTATTGCGAACTGGACGATAGGCAAACCTAACCACTTCTGTTGAGGAGAAAAAAAAAAGAAAGAAAGAATTAGTGAATGAAATTTCAGATTTCACGCGTTAGAATTATAATGTTGACATAGACCTTAGAAGGAACCGGAAACTCTATCCTAAACTTAAACAGGAAACACTCCTCCTGTTCAAAAAGCCAACGAGGACTGGTTACTGGACGATAGGCAAATATATCTACTCTGATTGAGCGGAAAAAGTAAATAAATAGTAAATAAAATTTCAGAGTTTAGGCGGAAACGGTCAAGTATAGTACTGGTGTAGATTTTAAAAAAATCCGGAAACCCAATCCTAAAGAGAAAGCACGGGGTACACTTATACTCCTTTTCAAAAGATATTGGAGATGTGTGAACCGGACAGTAGGCGAACCTATCTACTATATATATATATATATATATATATATGGATACAGACAGCTACCGTATATATATACGCACGCGTATATATATATATATATATATATATATATATTTTCTATATACAATAGAATTTCTTAACTGTATTTTTTCAAATTATTTTCATTGCTCCGTTTTTACAATATTGAATCATATGAAAATATCAGCTTCACTTTTTAATGTTAAATTTATATATATATATATTAATGTTAAATTTAGATATATATTTATAAAAAAATGTTAAATTTATCTATATATATTTATATAATAATGTTAAATTTATATATATTTATATAAAAATGTTAAATTTATATATATAGTGATTTTCTAAACCCGGCTTAGATGTGGCACATGGCCGAAAGTATGGGGTACCCAGTGAGGATCGAACTCACTACTCAGTCGTAATTGATCTAGCAAGACTGTATTTTTAAAAATTCTTTTGAGTACAAAAAATACGTATTTTTTTTCAAATTCTTTTGATCGCTCCGTTTTTACACATATGAAAATTTCTGCTTCACTTTTTAATGTAAAATTTATATATCTATATATTAATGTTAAATTCACACACACACACACACACACACACACACACACACACACACACACACATACACACATATATATATATATATATATATATATATATATGTATTATGACCATTCTCATATAAAATCCTTTCTAGTTCTTTAAGATTAAATTCACCAAGGAAGGTGCTGTTTTTTGTTTTTTTAACTAACCACATACTTTCGAGCTACTACGAGATGATTCTCAGGGGTGAATTGCAAAGACAAATTATTGTAATTGTAATCGTTGTGATTGTGGTTTTTTTAAAAAAAGGCGGGAACTAAAACAATCAAAATAAGATACATGCGTGAAAATGAATAAGAAACACCCAGTGAAATCATTATAAATTTAACCTGTTGCAAATGAATGTCAAATTTATTAATATGTTTCTTCCTATTCTTTTTTTTTCAGAATTGGATTATAACCATATCTTGTTGAAAGAGCAGTTCTCGTCCGATTACCGAAGTTAAGCAATGTCGGGCATGACCACTACCTAGATGGGTGACTGCTTGGGAATACCAGTTTATGTAAACCGTGATACGGGAGTGATTTAATATGGGCACGGAATGAGCAGTCAGAAAATCAAGTTCGAATTCCAGTCGGGTTCGTTACATCACTTACGCGCAAATGCACTTGGGGAACTCAATTTATGATTAAAATAGTAAAACTTGTATCTGAAAATCCTTATCATCTCCAAGAAATTGTTAAATCACTATTCACTCGTAACAAAATATCCTTACAATCCTAAAATAGGTTTCGGCTTTAAATAACATGCAAAATGTTGAAATTCTTCTTAAAATCATAAAATATGTTTCGGTTTTAAATAACCTATAAAAAGTCGATAAGCCGTAAAAAAGAAATTATTTTTACAATCAAAAATATGTTTCGGCTTTGAATAAACTACAGAAGGTCGATAATCCGTAAAAAAGAAGAAATTATTCTTACAATCCTAGAATATATTTCGGCTTTAAGTAACCTAAAAAAGGGTGATAAGCCTTAAAAAGAAGAAATTATTTTTACAATCCGAAATATGTTTCGGCTTTAAATAACCTACATAAGGTTGATAAGCCGTAAAAAAGAAGAAATTATTTTTACAAACCAAAATATCTTTTGGCTTTAATAACATACCAAAGGTTGATAATCTGTAAAAAACAAATCAACCAAATATTTACAACGAAAAAAACAATAAAACATTGTACATGATAGGAATAAATGTTATGGGACCTACCTTTATGGACTAAATGGACTCGTCCTATTACTATAGTATGCCTCTCAAGAGAGCTTTCTACGGTTGACTAGGGTTGACTACGTGTACGACTTCTGTCGAATTCTTTGCTTTGGCAGAGAGGAACCCGGACGAAGCTTTGCCGAAGAGCAAAGTTTCGTCCGGGCAGGTAGACAGGCCCTGAACCCGTCTAGGCGGGTTCAAAGGGGATATTTTTTTGGCCGAGCCTACAGGCTCGAGGAAACCCACATTTAAACTCGGCCTTGTGTCATATTCAATCCTCGTGGGGGATTGTTAAATATTGTTGAGGATTGACAACGATTTCTGTCGAACTCTCTGTTTTGGCAGAGAGGGGCCCGGACGAGGCTTTGCCGAAGGGCAGGATTCCGTCCGGGGAGGTAGACAGGCCCTGAACCCGTCTAGCTGAGTTCAAAGGGTATATTTTTTGGCTGAGCCTACGGGATTAGAGAAACCCTCATTAAACTCGGCCTTGTGCCACATTCAATCCTCGTCGGGGGATCGTTAAATATTGTTGATGAGTTGACTACTGTACATTGCTGTCAGTCGGACGTGCAAAACTTTTGTATTCGTTCTTTTTGTTTATATGTTTTCACTAAATTGTGGAGTTCGAGTTTTCTTTCGGACTTATTCTGGGTCCACAACAATAAATATACTCATCTGAAGTCAAACCGTATATTTCTGCATGAACCCTTCTATTTATGTTGTGAAGGATTATAGTTCCCCGCAGATCTCTTTCTTTTATAGCAATCAAAATAATATTTTCTTCTTCTATGAGCCGTTTTCCGTCAGGACGTTAACGATCATGGTTCTCCCCGATTTCCTGTCCTAAGTACCTCTTTATGAATTTTATACGTTTGCTATCTCTCCTAAAAAACTGATCCGCTATACATTCCCTTAAGTTCGCCAGATAGGTTATGCTTTGCATTCCTCTGTCTCTTGCTTACCTTCAATCTCACCTGTGAATATCAAATTTTCCAAGCCCTCTTTCCTCAATATGTGCCGCAGAAATTTCAACTATCTCTTCCTAATGACAATTTCTTTTTACGGCTTATCAACTTTTTGTAAGTTTGTTTGCATTATCTCTAGAACTTCGTTGTTGCCCACATGTTCGAGCTACGGTATCCACAGCATCCTACTGTAGAGCCACATTTCTGTTGCTTCATGTCTCTTTTTCATCTGAGGAGATTTTTCGGCATTCGCCGCCATATTGAAGGACTGCTATTACATAACAGTTTAGCATGATTTTCTTTGTGTCGAAAAAATGTCTATAAATTTAACATGTTAAATATAAAATAAATTTTTGAATTGAATTTCTAAATATCATGTCTTATTTAGTCATTTCGTTGGTTTTTAATTCAGCTCGTAACTAGGAATATTCTCTCTCAAATAACTGTGTCCAATGATGAATGCATATACTGACTGCTATACGATTCCTTCATATTGATAGTGAACCTGCCTGTTTACTGTGACAACGATATAATTAAATTCGCTCTACATAACGTCTTATGACAGCAAAAAAAGTGTGATGTCTGACTTAGCAATGTCTACTTCACAATCTGTTTGACAATGAAAAATTTGTTATTTCCATTTCTCTCGAGTGTCAAGTTTGATTTACAACAACACCATTCATGTTCGGGCCTATAGCATATATATATATATATATATATATATATATATATATATATATATATATATATATATATAACAATTGGTAGTTTGAAGATAAAAAGTAGAATATTTTTGGGAAAATATTCTATGATATTGGTTTCTCAGATTGCAGACATATTTTTGCTATGCGGAAACAAATCATGAGAAAAGAAATTGTAGTTTTATATGTGACGGTTACAAACGGTAATTGATGCTATAAATAATAAATCTCTATAATAGAAAAGTTATTGACACCACCAGGATTTTTCTTATGGCTCTGGGGAGTTTAAATTAAAACATACACTTGCTGATTAAGTATAAAACTCTCTGAAACGATTCAGTCAAGCCTATCGAAGAAACTAACTCTATCTTCGTAACACACACAAACAAACCCATACAACGAAAACACACACACAACACACACACACACACATATATATATATATATATATATAATGTTGCGAAAACTCTTCTATGAATTGAGCACTCTGAGTCACTGGCGTGTTTATTCTAAAATAAAGACGTAAAAATTCACCTTCCTCTCTGCCGGGAGCTGATAGCCTATAAGAAGAATATATATATATATTCGTCTCTCTTCTCGCTCCATTAAAAAATAATCCTAAAATGCTAAGAAAATTAGTTTTAAGCTGTACCACCGAAGTCCCATTCTATGATCACAGAAATAACATATGTGCAACGAGACGACATTTATATGGGTTCTGTTTTGAGTCCAACCATCGGCAGCTTCTACACCGCCAAACTAGAAAATAATATATTTATCCCCACCTAGAAACCCTCCATCTACCTAAGATATGTAGATGGTATTCTTATTTTAGTTAAAAACATAGAAGAAATACTTGAACTCCAAAAAAAAAAACCAAAAAAAAACCCCCAAAACTCTGTCTTCAAGTTCACTTACGAACTCAACAAAGATAACAAAATCCCTTTCCTTGACATTTTAATAGATACAAATAACAACACATTTACAACGTCTTCATAAAAAAAACAACTCTTGCACTCTTAACTATAAGAGTGATTGTCCTAATTACTACAAAATGGCATTTTGAATTTAATTAATGGAGCACAAATTAATTCAACCACAAAAAAGATTTTCTACACTGAACTAAACATTATTAAGCAGACTCTCATTAATAATGACTTCACAAACCACATTGTAGATGAACAAATAAGATGATTTATCAAAAAACCTCAACACACGTCAAATAGAATATGGTACTTCCTCAAAGCAAGTGCAAATAATATGTACTAAACTTTCCTTTCCTTTCATTTCTGGTGCAACTCGATAATTAGAACCGAACAGCCAGATTATCCGTGCATAAGATTTAATTAGAGTTGTCATGGCTGGTGCAGAAACACCCAAGTGTTCATGAGTACCGAATACAGTCAACTGGTCGCATAAAGTGCTAGGTTTCGAAACAACGCTCCTCGGGTTTTAAATTTACATTCTCCTTGACTGGTAGCCAATCAAAGCTCAGGCAGCCATGTTATGTATCCATAGAGAAGAGATGGTTTAACACGTTTCTCAAGTAAGTGAATGTAATAAACTCAAGAGAAATTCGATCCCGTCTACTCGATTTCTCATTCTGAGCTGCTAACCCCCGTGTATATATTATGGATACCCTATTTAGCGCGTTTGGATCTTTCTTCCGCTTTTTTGATTTATAATCAACTTTGATCTTCAAACATATAGATGATAGTGAATCGTAATGCTCTCTCTCTCTTTTTGACAGAGTTTTTTTTTTCATATTCTTTCACACCCAATGCTCATTGCGTCTAAGTGGCTTTATTCCCTTACTTGGGCTGAAATGCTTAAAAAATCACGCTTTTCTTTATGATACTGGACGTAAATATTGTGTTGAGATTCAGAGAGTAGCTAATATTTAGCATAATTTTGTCTCTCACTTTTAATAGAAACTGCATAAAAGCTACAGAAGGCTGGATCAACTAAACTACGATTAACATCGAGATACGTCAGATATAATATTAAAATTTAAAGTCTGAGCGTCTAAGCATCTTCAGTGGTCCGATATAAACTCAAAACGACGTTCATAGTATTTTTTAGCGGAGCTATATGATGACAGTCATATGAGAAATTCTAACATCGTTTTACTGTAACTTATATATATATATATATATATATGTGTGATCCTGAAAAAAATATTTCGGTTGAGCTCTCGGTGGAGAGAGTGGAAATTTGTAAAAACTTACTGTTGCTGCTAGTAATGCAATATTCTTCGATAAAACGAATCGAGTTCTCTTTATCACTGTGGTGTTTATCTAAAAATAAAAACACGCTTAAATTCATCTTCATCCCCGCCGTGCGCCAACGGCTTAGGTGTAGATTCTCCGACTGACGCCAATTCATCAGGGTTTCAATCCTAGCTAGAGGCAACCAGACGTAGATGAGCTGTGATACAATGAAACATTCTGTATGTGGATGACAATATATATATATATATATTACTTAAGATTATCGCACAAAATTTCATAACTGCATCAATAAGCTGTCAGATCCTCATACGTCGAAACCGACGGAGGAGTCCATTATTATTATATATTGAAGCAGTTTGATTAAATAATTTGGGTCTATTATATCTGTTTATTTTAGTTTTAATCATCTCAAGTCCACGAATTAATTTCTTGGTGACAGTAGAAAAAAGATTAAGAAAAATTCAGAATTTTTTTCAATTAGTCTTTATTCTTCTCATGTACTTTCAATCACATCTGAGAACATCTTCAGGGGTTTCAAATATCTGTGTATACAGTATCCAATACAATAGAATACAGGTAGAGCTCTATGTGTAAGACAGAGCAAGAATGTCATATAAAAGACTGACAAACTAATATTCCATTGTTAAAATTTATTATATTTAAATTATAAGCATGGGATATTAGTGTTTGAGCTTATATATATATATATATATATATATATATATATATATATTAAGTCCCTAAGTAAAGGCAACAGAACCACTAAAACGCAGTTGGGGGGTTACTGGTTGTGAAAGAAGTTAAGAAAAACATTATTAAACACCCAAAACACCAAAAGAACTGAATTTAGCTGCGCAGAATAGAGCTATTGACATTGCATTTAAACTTTCGATTAAGAAAACTTAATTACAAAGCAAAAATCCGGAAGAGAGTTCCACAAGAGAGTAAATTACCAGTTAGTTAAATCTAGCCATTGTAACTACAAAATGATGAGATCTTACCGCCAATCTGGTAATGTGCTTAAAAACATAGAGTCAAGCTACAATAAAGGAGAGATTATCATAACATTTTTCATAAAAGAGTTTATAGAAAAGGTATAGGGAAACTACATTACGGCGTTAGGAAAGTGACCGATGCAGAGATGGCAGGTCAGTAACAATAACATTGCAGATTCTTTTGGGGATTTTCACAAGGATCTCTAAATATATATATCAGGTACACGCGACCATATGTGGGGGCAGTATTCTAAGGATAGTCGAATGGTAGACATAAATATGTAAGATGAGACTCTGGGGAGAAAAATTGTCTAGTAAGACACAGTGAACCAACTTTCTTATCAGCCATATTCGATATAATCTTTGCACTCCATGTCAGCGGAAAAAAGTTAGCCCGAGAATGCCTAACGAGTCACTTCCCTGGAGGCTAGTAGCAGTCATGCTCCACACCGAAACTGTCTTTTATCTGAAGAAGTTCCGTTTTGGAAGGAAATGAGGCTCTAATTTTTCCATGTCATTCAATTATCCATTAATATTCGTAAACATTAAAAAAAAAAAGGATATATAAATAAAATTTAATAATTATAAATTAATAAAAATCTGCGTTAATATGACTAACGGGTATCGCGTTCTATTTCAACAAACTATTTGATTGATTCTGTTTAGATTTCTGAGATGAGGTATTATGTACATTATTTACATTATTCGGACTATTGTCCTCATCTTTGTCGCCATATTTATCACAACGTTGGCACACTGGATAAAGGCGTTGTTTAGTGACAGTACCCAAAAGTGTTGTGAGTTCAATACCCGGTTAAGGCAGAAGAGAACTTTCGGAGGGAAATTAGCAGGAGATAACTGATAACTGACATCCATCAAACATGGCACGTAGAACTAGAAAAGTCTAACCCAGTGAGCGAAATAAAGGGTTCAGTTCGAAATTCCAACCACCTGAAGAAGGCCGGAGCGTACAACGGCCGAAACGTTGTGATAAATATCGCGACAAAGATGAGGACAATAGTCCGAATAATGTATTTGATTGCTTCATTTATTTTTTACGGCTTATCAACCCTTTATAAGCAGGTTATTTAAAGCCAGAAAATATTTTTAGATGAAGGTTTTATTTTTGGAGGATACTAAAGATTTAGTGGTACAAGTAATACTAATTAACCCATAGCTGGGGTGAGAAGAGGTGGATTTCCAACGATATTTGCACGTAAGTGAATATAAGGAACTCAAGTGAGATTAGAACTCGGCCCTCTGATTTAAAATTCAGTGGTATTATCCATTACACCATCTGTACATCTAAAACTACAGCACCTGATGTTCCGAAGTGGTCATCCATTTAGGTGTTGGGCAGAGTCGACGTTGCTTAACGTCCGTTATCTCACAGGAACCGGTGTTTCAACCTAATGTAGCCGTAAGCCCAAGAGTTCTATCAGGATTTATTACAGGCGGCCCCAATCTTAACAGTATAAGATATGCGTATGACACAATGTTGATGGCAGATACAGAAAGAAAACTCCAAAATGTCCAACAGAAAATACTGAAGGAAAGCGAGAAGAAAAGACTAAACACTAATTGCAAGAAGACAGGATTCGTAGTTTTCAGCAAAAAGAACACAACATACAAATTTCAAATTGCAGATATCAAAAACAAGCAAGTACAAAAATTTTAATATCTGGGAAGTATTTTAAGAGAGGACAGAAAGTGCGACACTGAAATCGGAAGGCGCATTAGAATAGCCAAAGATGCCTTCCAAAAGCTAAGCAGAGTATTAAGAAACAGAAAAATCATTCGAAACAAAGAAAAGAGTTACTGAACTGTTACGTGTATGTTTGTGACAATCTCCTGAAAGACGAAAAAGAGACTTGAAGCAAAGACGAAGTTCAAGATAAAAGGGAATCTTGTGCTTAACATCAGGAAGAGACAGTTGAAATTTCTCGGGTACGTAATGATGAAAGAGGGCTTGGAAAATCTGATACACACAGGACATATTGAGGCAAGAGAGGCAGAGCAAAACAACGCATAAGCTACTTATTGAGCTTGCGTAAATGGATGGCGGGGAAAAGTTTAGAAGAAATAAGAAAAAAGACAAATTATTAAGAGCTACGAAGGACAGGAAATAGTGGAGAGCCTTGGTCACCTTTGTCCTGGGGGACACGGTACATTTTAGAAGAATGTGTGTGAAAATCTTTTTAGGCTCGTGGTACATTTTTTTTAAAGATTTTTTAATAAGTGTTTTTGGAAGTTCAGTTCAGACACGATAGTGATATGTTTAAAGTGGACGTGAAAGCTTTCCTTTTTAGGTCGCTTATCCTGATGTTGATCGAACACTAGCTGGAGGTGACGAATCTCAAGTTTTTTTTTTTCAATATGTGCAAAGTTAACTTTTTTTCCTTTTAACTTCCCAGGAGGCACCCTGATTGGTTCATAAATCGAAATATTTTCTTTCCTTTTCTTTGAATCGAATCGGAACCGACAAGTGGGGCCTGTGCGGGGAGAAACCGATTTTCGTTCGTGTGTTTTGGTTGATAGTAGACGCACTTCCGGTAGATGTCAGCCACTGTCTTCAGATTCTTTTGATATGGGACTTTAAGAATTTTCATTCTTACCAGACCTTCTGACTGACACAAAATTGATTCGTTCATTCTTTATCTACTAAGGTTTAACTGCCACTGAAATAAATGGAGAAAGTTATAATCTGCATTGATGCAAAATGTAAAATTTTAAAGTTGATCTTCATTGGCGTAACAGTAACTTAATCCTTTGAGCCTTGAGTACTGCTTTACCGGTGGTAGAGAAAAATGACGTAATGATCAACCACCGGTTGAATGGTGGGCAAACACTTGTGACTATTTTTTAGACCTGCCGGGAAACATTGCTTACCAATTATTTGCGAATTTTTACTCAGAAACTCAGTCAAAAGGATTCAAATTGTTTAGGAAAGCAGGGCTGAAAAGGTTAACCCTGACCCTGGAAGATTTTCGCAAAGTCTGCACATATTGCACAGATTAATACGAGACTGTTAACTTGCAATCTATTTTAAAATTACTTCTTGAAATTCAGTTGTATACACACTTCTTTCCGGGTCCCAAACGGTGACCTGAGTTCAGAAATGGCTTCATGATATCTTCTAATGATCCCTGTTGCAAAAAAATATATAACTAAGATCACACATTTTACATAGATAAAGCTTTTCGCAATGTGTGAGCTGTACTAGTGGGTACAATTTATTTGTATTTCTTTAAGGCATGCGATACCAGGAATCCCTTCAGTGAGTCTATTTGAACCATTTCCAATCAATACGAGGAGTCCAATTCCAATTACCACTATTATTATTATTTCCTTTAATTTCTTTTGTATAATTATTAGCTTTCGGGTCCCGACCAGAGACCTAAACTCAGAAATGGCTTAAAGACATATTTACTGATCATTTTTGTAGAAGTAAATAAAAATAAAACAATTTCAGAGCATACACATTTTACCTTGGTAAAACGTTTCGTAAACTGTGAAGTGTACTTGTGTAAACAATCTTTTGTATTCTTTTAAGGTAAAGACAAAACATCATCATCGCTGGAACGAATATACTGAAGAACATTTCCAGCACGAAAGAGAACAACAGACAATACACAGGAATACTGAGGAGGCACGGTGGAGTAAGAGGAGGCACGGTGGAGTAATGGATAGCGGCTTGGATTGAGGAATCGGAGAGCCGAGTTCAAATTCCAGTCGAATCCATTACATTCACTTACGTGCTAACACCCTTGGGAAAGATGTGAATCCTCTTTCTTCTCCCTCTAGCTATGGGTAAATAGCAGGACAGACTGGGTTCTATAGCCTTGGATGGCAACTGGTCTAGGAGAAGGAAAACTATGAATTCAAACCTGCTCTTAGAGGAGGGTGAATGGAGTCTCTCTGAGCCTTGGTTGGCAATCCATTTAGTGATGGTGTCACGATAAAAACACCCTTGATAGCCCTAGCGAAGCATCAAGACTTCAGCTATTTGACAAGATTATGATCTGAACCAATCAAAGTATTGGTAATTTCAATCTCGGCTGAGGTCGCAAGATGATGATGAAGGTATGGGCTACAATGGATCCCTTCAATAAGTTTATCATATTTTTTTTTCGAATCATACACAAGAGCCCAGCCACAACAGAAATTATTGATGTCTTTATGATTTTTTTTTAAAAAACATTTCACCCCAAGCAAGGCGGGAAGCCACTGGCACACAAGAGGTTACAGAGGATTTGGAGCGAGAGCAGATAGGAGTGATAGACGAAAGGGATAGTGGATACATCAAGGCACCTGAAGATGTCGATTGACATTACATTTGAAAAGTTGGAGATTATAGCTCTCAGGGAAACAGGAAAAGGGAAGGGAATCCCACAGGCGAGAGGTGCGAGATATGAAGCTATTGGAGTCGAAGAGACAGTTACATTTAACAGTTTCAACAGTGAAAGGGTGAAAACGGGATGACAGCCTCGTGGGG
Organism: Acanthosepion pharaonis; assembly: GCA_903632075.3. Classification (NCBI taxonomy): domain Eukaryota; kingdom Metazoa; phylum Mollusca; class Cephalopoda; order Sepiida; family Sepiidae; genus Acanthosepion; species Acanthosepion pharaonis. The sequence continues at coordinate 489,991 of CAHIKZ030000058.1, forward strand.
CGCTTGAATTCGCGAAGTCTGGGAACCAGCGAAAGCATGTATCACATTTATAAAATGTTCACTTCGAGATCCTTGTATTCTGGTATTTTTTTTAAATCTGCAAAAATACATTACAGTCTACTGCCATGTCAATAATAAGGCATATTTTATTTTTGCTTCTCTTTGATCACTATCTCTGGGCAATTGGCTTTGCTTGTTCTCTCTGTGGGTCCCATAAAGTCCTATGTTGTAACTGCATCTGGATGGTGTTTATAGCAATTTTCTAGTCTCTACGTAAAAAGTTGCAGATTTACCAGGATTAACTTATCAAGGTTTTTTTCGGTGGGTGCTTTGCTGTGTTACCTGATACAAGATGGCCAATTATTTCTAGCGGTTCGTCACAGAATCTACCTTTTGGATTAACTCAATTTTTCATTGTGTTTGCTTGTAATTTCAAGTTAGTTCAATTTTGGTGAATTTAATTGGTACTTTTGCTCACATACATGCTTCTTTTAAATCATATTCTACTGACGTCAGTTTAAACTGAATAATTTCCTACTATGTTTAAGCTATAGGAATAAATTATAATTATGGAAAATGAAAATGTAACTGAAATATACTGGAAGATTTACAGTTTTTGTGTCAACTTAAGTGTCAGAATTTTCAAAATTTCTGTCTCCAGCCGCCTTTGAATTGGCAAACATAAAATTTTAGCAATGATTTTAGATAATCGTAAAAGTAGTTCTTTGAATGGGTGGTCTCTTTTTCCGGAACAATGGACGGATAGGGGGGCTGGATCCCAGCCAGTATCCATATGAGCAAAGAGAGGCAGGAAGTCAGTAAGTAGGTAGGTAGGCGACCAGTAAGTGTGTAAGTGACCAGTGGCCAATGAGGAAGGCACCGGCAGTCAGAGAAGAGGAAATGACCTGGAAGTAGAAATCAGCAGTTGCCTAGCTGGTCAGTGATTGCAATGGTCCTCTTTCCGTGGCCCAATGTTACTACGATAGAAGTTCACCAGCTGGACCAGACAATACCACGCTGAAGAGAGAAATCTATTGCTATTCCCCAACCATTTTCTTGAAAATCATTTATCGATATTTTTTGTTGAATACGATCAGGGCTAATGAGACAAATCTGTGAACATAGCGAGTTGTGTGTTTATGCAGACACAGCCGACCTTGAATGTCATCACAGGTGCAGCGAACGACGGACGAGCGGAAACGTCATCACTCTATAAAAATGTATTTCTAGACTTTCATTGTGTGTCGCTTTTGTTTGGGTGTGAGTGGGGGTCACTATTTGTCTATATCTGGGACTCTAACATGTTCTACCACCCCGGGTCAGGGAGGACATTGGAACTAACGCGATTAAGAGGTGGTTCCATGCTCTTCAAAATTTCCAATCTCCTGATCAGAGACCTTGCTCTCGGATGTAGTTTATTGTCATACCCAGGACTGACGAACTGTAAGTAAATAATATCTTGAAAAAAGGGGGATGAAGATTGATCCATATCTTCATCTTATCACTTTAAACTGAAGCCTCCTCTTTTTTTCTATATATCGAAATATAATTACAAATTATAATTTTAGATCGTGAAACATCACTGAAACATATTGGAAAATCTGAAATCAAGAAAATACAAATGCTAAGAAAAATACTCACAATATATGGGAATAGAAAAGGCGCCAGTTTAAGGAGAATCTGGGTTAATAATAGACACAGCCAAGCTCCTTTATTTATTTTGTGAACCTTGATAAAATCCAAAGAAGAATCACGAATATTATCAGTCCGGATATGGCGGCTGGTCTTCAGTCACTTATCGTGAGGATATCTCTCTCTAGAATCTACCTTACATATCTATAAGTCTACCATTTTTCAATGCTCAGAATATTGCTGTAACATATGATCCAGTGCTCCTGCTATTTACCTGGAGCTCCTTTAGAAGAATCAGCAATATTATTGGTCCTCATCTGGAGGCTCGGCGTCAGTCACTTTTCCACCGCCGTAAGCTTGCCTCTCTGTGCCTTTTTAATAAATTGTCATGGGTCCTTACCTATAACTACAGAATGAACTCTTCCTAACACTATGTATACTACGCCTCTTTTCTTGAAGAGAGAAAAGGAACCCGGACGAGGTTCCGCCGAAGGGCAGAATCTCGTTCGGGTTGACCACCCGATCTCGTTTTTACGGTCGGCGCCTCTCTGAGCCTACGGGCTCCAGGAAACCCACGATCTGTCGTGGGGGGGGTGGCTGATGACCGAGACTTGACGGGAACCTGGACAGAAAGGGAAGGACGAGGTTCCGCCGAAGGGCAGAGTCTCGTTCGAGGGGATTTTTGGGTTGACTAAAAAACCTCGATCCCGTTTATACGGGTGTCTCTGAGCAGAGAGAAACCCGGACGGCTCCGCCGAAGGGCAGAGTCTCGTTTTGACCGATCCCGTTTATACGGGCTGACGAGAACGGGCCGGAAACCCCACGTAAAACTCGGCCTTGTGCCACATCTTTCCTTCGTGGAGGGCAAGTAAATATCGAATCAAGCCGACCTTCTCTGTTTGACGGTCGAACTCTTTGTCTCTGAGCAGAGAGGAACCCGGACGAGGCTCCGCTGAAGGGCAGAGTCTCGTTCGGAGAGGTTGACCAACCCGATTCTGTTTTTACAGTTTCTACGGGCATTTTTTGGAAAACCCACGTAAAACTCGGCCTTGTGCCACATGCAACCCTCGTGGGGGGGGGGCTAGAATCGAGTCGAGCCGATAGTAGTTCACTCCAAACCTGACTGACAGTCATACTAACACCTTCCACATCTTGTATTATAATTTCGTGTAATATACCTTCGTTATTTCTACTCTTGTGTTAGTGTTGTTCTTCCTTGGTCCTAACCTGGACCATAACATAAATGCTTTCATTGTAATTTTCGGATGAGCCCTTCGGTAAGGAACCTAGACTTTTTGAATTTGCAATAGACTGGCGTCGAGATCTCATCAATTTACATTTTTGCTGGCTATATGTAGCCGTAAATTCTATACAGTTTCTTTTTTCGTACTTCTCGCTTGTGGAACTCCTTTCCTATTCTATGATGTCCAGCCAACTTTAATCTGCCAAAATGTAAATGCAATGTCAATCGCTATCTACTGTCCTTCTGATTACTCTTTTCGCTCCCGCACATTATTAATGTTTTTGTTTCGAACTCTTCCACACCCCGTAACCTCTTGTGGCTACACTGCTTTGCATGGGGGGATACTGATTAAAAAAAAAGAAGAAGAAAAAAAAGCTAAGATTTTGATATAGATATTTTCTTGTATATTCAAAATAATATTCTCAGCCTAAATAGCAAATTACTATATTTCTTCACTTACTACCTGCCAGAATTCTTTTAATTATACAATCATGTGATCTTCACTGGTGACACCTTCGTGGTTATATGCTCACATGAACATTAGAGAATATACTTAATAGAGACACGCGCGGCATTCACTGTACTGATGTCTCTCCAAGTAGCATAGCTTAGGCTCCTTATTAATGCGTCGTTCGTTTTCAGAACGTGGGCGATCATGGTTCTCCACGAGTTCCTGATTGTTATAGCTCTTAGAAAGGTTTATCTTTTTGTTACCCCGTGTGATGTTACCCATCTACAGAAGCTCGTTAGGGTAATTAGATGCTTTTCTGTCTCTATCTGGTCTTCAGCATGTCCTGTGAGTGTCAAATTATCCACACCCCGTTTCCTCTTTACGTACCCTATAACTTTCAACTTTTACTTTCTCATTCTGTTTCCTTTTGATTTCCACTTTCTTTTAAATTTATTCTTTACTCGCAGTTCATGGGATTCTCAGCATCTTGTCATAGAAGATGGCCGATATTACATAACACTTCAGAACTCTTTTATGTTTGTTTCTAACGGAATTTTTTTTTTGTTTTTTAATACTTTGCTTAGCTTTTGGAAGGCATCTTTGGCTATCCCAATGCGCTTTCGGAATTCGGCGTCGCATTTTCCGTCCTCTGTTAAAGCAATTCCTCGATATTTAGATTTATTTGTAAATCCTTGATATTGGTATCTCCAATTTGTAATTTGCATATCGAACAGACCCTTTTGCTAGCAACCATGCATTCTATCTTCTTGCAGTTTATGCTTACTTCTTTCTTCTAGATTTCCTTTACTATCTTCTGTAAGAGATCCTTTCGTTTCCTTTCTGTGTCTTCAATCAAACAGTTTTCATCTGCATTTTTTATGATGTTAAGAAATGTTCTTTTTAAATTGCTTTACTCCCAACTATATTGCACATTTAATTTGTTCCATGTTGCCTGAATGTAGAGATATTGAAATTGGGAAAGTTCTGAGATAATTTCTTAGGTATTTCTTTCTTATTTTGTCTTTTAATTTTGTTTATACATGCACAACCAAGAAGAATGGGTACTTTACTACGCTTTAATTGGATCGCTATGTAATATCAAACTTCCTAAATGGCAGTGAATGAGATAGAATTTCCGTTCAGTCTTTGCAGCAAAAAAGATGCAGTTCTACAGAACGATGATGAGAATATCAGGAACGATGTTTTAATGAAACAAAAAGAACTCCTGTCCTTAGATTCAGCAAGTGGCAATTGTATTTTCTGCTATTGAAGAATTGGCTACTCACTGGTCATACTGAAAGAAATCTTCACTGTTATGGGAACTTACCGATAATAATAATGGAGTATTCCTGACCTTATAAATACTGCACCTCTCAAGAGGTATGAACATATATTGTAAGACAAGGAGAGATAATTGAGAGCATATTGTAAGGACATTGGAATAGTGATACTTGTCGAGACAACATAGTTCACTCTAACCAAATCTGATAGTCATTACTAATACTTCTACTTTGTATTATATTTCTCTTGTAATATATCTTTGTGTTCCATACCTGTGTTTGTGTTATTCTTTCATTGGTTCTAACTATGGACCATCATCGTGGTACAAGGAACTTGGACCATAACACTAACCTACCTAACGTATTTTTGTAAATGGATGACAGAACAAGGCGTGGCGGTGATGGTAAAAGAACAAATATTGCTAGGAGCTACAAAGAAAGTTCTGGAGACTTATGATCACCCAAGTCTTGAAGAGACATCGCACAAAAGAAGACTAATATATACGGCCATATCACATAAAATGCCGGGTCCCGTATGATCACACTAGTTAAACAACGGCAGTCATGGTCAGTAACTAGATGGGTGACCGATTGGGAAAACCAAATGCTGTGGAAGTGCGCGTGGTGTAATGGCTATTTCCTCGGATGTTTTAATAGGAGAGCAGCGTTTCTAATTCCGTTTGGGTTCGGTATATTGACTTACGCGCAAATACCCTTGGGAAAGGTATGAATCCAACTTTTCTCCCCCAGCCATGGGTTAATTAGTAAATCTTTTATCACTACATCATTATTATTTCCAAAAAAATGTCTTACAATATAAGAATATTTTCTGTCCATAAATAACCCGTAAAGGGTTGATAAACCGTAAAAACAAATCAACCAATCAATAAAAAAATAATAATAATAATAAAAGTGAATATGTTGGGAATAAAGAGCAGACGAAGAAATTTTTCCAACTTAGCTTCTAAGCGAGAATTTTCAAAAAGATTGTATTAAATTAATTAATTCTGTGTTAAATCTGTGCCAATTTCGTTTGAGCAGTAAGATTTCATTGAACGACTTTCGACTGGATTTGACAGGACAATTAAAATTGGAAAATATCGATACAAAACACCGTTAATACTAAATATCAAAGTAAAAATCAATATCCTTTAAAATGGACTTTATTGAATTAGTTATTAGACTTTCAGAATATTAGTTTCGAATTTATTTATTTATTTATTTTTGGTATATTTTAAAAGTATACATTAAAAAAGGCACCTGGTACCAACAGAAAAATTCATGAATTTTTCATATTTAAAATAATGATTAATTAAAATTTGGGGTGTCATCGCCTACTTTCACATGGAAAGATTTTTCGTCAGCCACCTAAATATTCAGAAGCATACCTAAAATTGTTTAGTAAAAGTTTGTTACTAGTTCGTAAACTGACTTTATGATATAGTAAAATTTCTAAAAAGAGGTAACAGATACCGATAAATTATGCAGAGGTTGGTGTTTTTACTACTGCCGTATTAAGGAACAAACGAAAGCAAACTTGTCTATTAAAAACTATATATATAATTTAATTTTTATTATCAAAATTAGTTTTATGGTTAGGGTTAGTATTGCATGTGTTCACAAAAATATGAAACAATTTCTTTTCATTATTATAAAATTAAAAAGCATATACACAACTAGCAACTAAATATATACCGAATATTTTTTTGTTATATCTAATACTGAAGAATTATTAGAATGTTAATGGCCCTTCACTAAACTATAGAAAATAAGAAAAATATTACTCCGTTCCGGGGATATTATTGTGGAATGTGACCTAGTTATTTCTATTTAGGCACCTATTTTTTTATACAGGTTCTTTGCATATCTCCATTTAATTTTTTTTCCGGTAGCATATGTTGAAATACCTTTTTGATATTCAAAATCCTATATGGAACACCAAAATTTCAAATTGTTTACCCTGTTCAGCTGCTCATCGCCCAACCAACAGTTTAAATAGTCCACTTTTGGGCGATATCGCACAAGTTCGGAAATCCTGGGCTATATTAATATCTGTTGGTCATCTTTCGTTGGTAATGGGATCAAATCCTAGTCTGTCTCAAATTATCAAGTAAAGATTTTCTCGTAGGGAGTCGAATTAAAAGCAGGAATACTGATCAGCAACATGGTAACAGTGAAGAGTGAAATTAGCCGTTTCCTTATAAGGAAACATTCGGTATTCCTTGATCGGTACTATCAGCTGAAATTTTCAAACCGCTTTCAAATAGTTTTCCAGGAAAATAGGTTTCTCAAGTCTTGAACCAGTTCTTGGTTCTTTTAACTACCAATAATTCCCCATTCTGAATTTTTATGGCGGATCCTGGGAGATAGAGTAACAACGGGAGTTTCCTGTCTAAACTTTTCTTTAAGACACTAAATCAGCGTCAATATTCTATCATTATTTACACTTCTAGTTACATGTGTCACCCACTTTAGTTGCTGCTGTTGTTAGCAGTCTTCAAGTGATGTTTTTGTTATTTGCTAAAGTTCTTTGTTGTTTTGTAACGCCATTCTATACGATCGGATGAAAGGTTGTCATCTTTATGACACAAAGGATTCCTTCACTGGAAGCCATCTTTAATAATTGATCTAAGAAAGCGGTTGAATCATCTCTTAACGGGTTGAACATTATGTATGACAGCCATATGAAAATCTCGGTTTGACTTTAATATTTAAGTATATGACTGAAGTCTGTTCGTTAGTAATTTTATTTTGTAGCATCTTGCCATGTCGAACAAAACTTGACAGTGTTTTATTTCCTATGGTAAATTTCTAATAACTGATCTATAGAGCGAGTGATTTAAAGTGTTTGGAATTTATTAATTCCACGTTTTGAATTTTTATAATCGATTCAGGGAGGTAGAGTAACAGTTGTCCGTGATGTCAATAGGTGTTTATTTCGTTGGAAAGAAAGACCTATCGCATTTGCAGAAAAAAAAAAAAAATTTAAAAAAAATCCTTCTTCGGTCCTAATAGAACACTTTTTCCCTTGCGGTCGATAACATAATCTCATCCATTAAGAAAACTATTGACCACAAGGGCGTAAAATTCTTCTGGTTTCGATGCAAAGGAAAACTGAGTATTAGTTTTAACCGCTTAATTCATAAGCTGTTTTCACTCTAAAAAGAAAAAAAAAAATTTTTATTCGCCCGTAAAGATGGGACGAGGTACGGGGAGTAAAAGAAATGAGGTAAAATTTCCATATTTATTCCTATATGGTTTTCCTTAGTAAAAATCTGTTAATATGCGTCCTTATCAGAGTAAGATCGATATGCCTTTACAATTGACTAATGACGAGTCCTTTTTCTGCCATTTTTCGTAAAGCTTTTTAACGAGGAAACTATTTCCTGTATTAAACCTTACGTTTTTGGTTTAGGATTTTATGATATTTCATACCCTACGATACAATGAATATAATTTGTTACTCGTTTTTTCTTTTCTTTAAGGCAATTCACTCCAAAGAAGGTGGGAGTGCCATTAGCACGCAAGGGGGTTACAGAGGATTGAGAACAAGAGTGAAGAGGCGTGTTTGAGGAAAGGATACAGAGAATGAACAAGTTCATGGTGTCAGATGTCGATTGACATTACAATTGAATATTTGAAGATTATAGTCATCGGGGAAGCATGTAAGGGGAATGGAGTTCCACAGAACGGAATTGCGGGAGGAGAAGCTGTTTGAGAAGAAGAGACGGTTACATTTAACCGTTTTGACAGTGAAAGGGTGGGTTTGCTTCTGACTGACCCCCTTTGGATGGGAGCTAACAGTACTAGCGATAGGGGTGTATATCCAACTTCGAATCTCCGACACGGGGCCCCATCATGTCAATTTTCATAAAGTAGAATTCACATAAAATGTAAATTTTATTGAAACGTTATGATGTCCAATAATCATCACTATAAAGTTCTATATCGTGAATCATTCCAAGTATAGATAATATAAAAAGTAAATAAGCATTATCGATAGAAACATAAATAAACATTACCAATAGAAAAGTCAATAATCATTACCAATAGAGAATTAAATAAACATTACCAATAGAAAAGTAAATAAACATAACCAACAGAAAAGAAGAAAAATATATACGTTTCTTTATTATTATCTCCAAAAATTAAATTTATTTTTTCGATCATTTTTCCAGTGTTTTAGGATATTTACAATCTTCTCAAGAATGAATAAGAGACTTGAAAGAACAGAAATGTCGTTTTACAGAAGGATACCCAAGATACCATGAGTCGAACATGTGAGCAACGTTGAGGTTTTGGAGAAAATAGAAACAAAAAGGAAACTTTTATTTAACAACAAGAAGAGACAGTAATGATGGAGAAGAATTTAGAGAACCTGATATTCACAAGACGGATTGAAGGAAAGAGAGACAGAGGAAAGCAACACGAAACATATTTAATAAGATTGAGTAAATGAATGATAGAACAGGGTTTGGGAGAAATAACTGAAAGACAAAATATATTAATAGCTACAAGTGACAGGAAGATGTGAAGGGCCATGTACACGGCATGTAAAAGAAGAAGAAAAAGAAAGAATTATTTCACCTATACATTTTAAAATACTCCCTAAGCTTCAAAGTATAGACATTTTGAAGAGTGTTTTAAAAGAAAGGTTGTACATTTTAACTGTAAAACTCCAGTTTCACAAATAAATATATTCCATTTAATTTCATAAAAACTCTCTATTCAAATAAGAGAAACAGAATTTTCATCGCTGTTCTTGGATCAGTATCTTCTAGTTATTTATTATTATTATTATTATTATTATTATTATTATTATTATTATTATTATTATAATTATTATTATCATCATCATCATTCGATTTCTGTTATGGACACACTACCTACCAAGTCTGCGATGAAGACCAAAAGGCAGGTCAGGGATTCTTTTCAATGTGTTGTTTTGTGTTGTAATTGGCCACACCACTGGTTTATGTTTTAATTTTTTTTTTTTTTTTTTTTTTTATCTCCGATGAAGTTGCTAGCGTTACATAGACAAAGCCTATTTCTCCTTTAGTGTGTGTGATGTTCATACCAGTGTTTACACATTTTAATAAGACAATTTTCTGACGATTTTTTATGTCATTTCTTATAGAACATCCTGAGATTAGGGTTTTCATTTGGGATTCATTTTTCAATGTGTTGTTTTGTTCCAGTGAAAAAGACTCTGGTCTTGCGCTTTTTTTAACTTTAATCCAAGTGTAACCCTATTACCACTGGTATTATTCATTATTATTATTATTATTGTTTTCAATTTAATTATTAGTATTTTTTCTATTTTCAATTCTTTTCTTCAGGTCTTTGTATTTTGATAGTTTTCAAATTCCTACCTAAGGCAGGTTGCTATGTTACAATCCGTTAATTATTATTATTATTTTTTTCATCATCATTCCGTTATGGACACACTACCAAGTTCGCGGAAAGACCTGGATGTGTTCTTGCACTTTTATTATTATTATTATTATTATCAATTAGTAGGCAAGTTAGGATTCTTTCAATGTTATTATTATTATTATTATAATTATTATTATTATTATTATTATTGTTATTATAATTATTATTATTATTATAATTATTATTATTATTATTATAATTCTTCTTCTTCTGATTATTATTACTGATAATTTTTAGTAAAAAAGAATTATTATTATTATTATTATTATTATTATTATTATTATTATTATTATCAAGTACCTAAAAATCATAAATGGTTTTCGTTACGTGGTCAGTGATAATTTTTGTAAAAAAAGAATTATTATTATTATTATTATTATTATTATTATTATTATTCAAGTTCTCTGGTTGTTGTCCGGGATGACTAAATCATAAATTTCATTTCGTGTATTATTGTTTTCGTATTTGTTATTGTGTCTAAATGCATGCGTATTTGTGGGCGTGTCTTGGTTTTTTATAATGTTATAATCTTACAATTTCTAAAAATTATTTCGTCCTGTTAACTGATGTTTATTATTATTATTATTATTTAGGGGTTCATAAATGGTGATATGGGGTTTTATTATTATTAACCCTATTTTGTTTTGTCCTACTGATAATTTTTTATGTAAATAGCATTAATTTATTATATTGTAAAAATAATCATTATGGTTTTTTTTAATTGTTTTTTTTTTTCTGGACCATTACCAAGTTCTTGGCGGAAAGACCTAAGGCGGGTCGGTGTGTTGTTTCCCCACAGACTTGTTTGAAATGTATTTACATTTTTTGAAGACTTTGTATTTTTGATAGTTTTTCAAATTTTGGATCAATTAGTAGAGAAGTTTTTTTCTTTCTGTTTTTGAGCTTCAATTTTTCTGTATTATGGTGGACGCATTGTCCAGTGTAAGAAAAGTAGGAGTGAAATCCTGAGATTAGATGTTATTGTTTTTGGTGATAGGACTATTTTGGATATGTTTGGGTCCGACTCTGTCTTGTGACAGTTTAGACTTTAATAATTTTAGAATTAAGACAGAAGAATAATTCTTCTTCCTTATCAACGTGGTCCCCTGGTTGTTTGGCCTTGTGTTTTCGTATTTGTTATTGTGTCTAAATGCGTTTTGTACTTGTTTTTATAATGTTATAATGAATAAATATATATTTCTGCCACATTTAGGGGGTTGTGTGGGGTTTCAGTGGTACGAATTCAAATCATTGTGTTTTTTTTTCCTCAGATAAATCGAGGATTTTTTCCGAGGTAGGACGCTGTGAGAATTTGAGGTTTTCTTCAGTTGGTATGTTTAGGACTGTGACTCCAACATCCTTTTTTGCTCACTAAAACGAATAAATATATATTTAATGGTCTTCCTTTCAGACACTCCAACAAAAAAAGAAAAAAAACCTTTTATATGAAGACTAGCGAGATCACTGAACGTGTCATGGCTGCCTTCAATGTCAAGAGGTGCGTTGACGACTTTCATAAGAAGACATTTAGTGCAAGAGCAAGACAAGATGTCAGATGCGTTGAACCTATCAAGTATAGCCCAGGGTTTTCATATCTACACAATGCTAATGCGTTCAACATTATGGATGTAAAAACAGAAAATAATTTTATATATATATTTTAGAGGCATCATAAGAGCAAAGGCATTCACCAATACTTTAACAGCGATCGATGAAGCCATTTCATTTGCAGTGGACATCATTGCTAACCCGGATGACCTATCATCTCCTTTTGTCAGATCGCCCATACAATTTTATTTTACTTTTGGTTTCCCGAATCCTTCAGCTTTTGGAACAACTGTAGGGGCATTAAGCAAGGTTAATTGATTGATTTTTTACGGCTTATCAACCCCTTGCATGTTTACACTTTTTACATTGATCAAATTTATTGCTATATTCACGACGTTTCGGCTCTTATACACTCCGGTCTTGTTCAGATGATATTAGCTGGAATTTTGAACCAAAAACGGAGTGTACACCTGCTTAAACATCGTTGATATGGCAATATAGATAAGAGCAACAGCCTGAACAATGTAAATAGTTAAAAAAAAAAACTCATTTCAGAAATATAGACAGACCTCTTGCAGCTTATTTGAAGCCGGAAAATATATTTAGATTGTAGGATTTTAGATGAAAATAATTTAGTGATACAAATCTAATTAACCCATAGCCGTGGGGAGAAGAGGAGAATTCCTATCATTCCTCAAGTGTATTTGTGCGTAAGTGAATATAACGAACCCAGTTGGAATTGGAACTCCGCACACCGATTAACAATTCCGAGCCATTATCCATTGTACCATCTACGCATCCGAGCAGACAGCACTGAGTATTCCCAAGCGGCCAACCCATCACCCTGAGCGACGTTGCTTAATGTCGGTGATCGTACGGGAACCAGTGTTATGAGTTGCGAAGATAAAAAGAAAATAGTCAGGCATTTGTTCCATCTTGTTATCGGTCATCAGTCAATGGCGTTTTTAGTCCTCCGGTAGAACGAAACAATGCCAGGTGAGCACCGACCCCTGTCCTGTACAGAGCAGGTTGCATTGTGAATAGCCTTCGGAGGGTGGTAATAATGATTTAGTGATAGAAATCTTATTAATTAACCCATAGCTGGAGGAGAAGAGGTGGATTCATCCATTTCCCTAATGGTATTTGTTCTTAAGTAAATGTAACAAATCCAACTGGAATAGGAACAATTCCGAGGGATTATCCATTACACCAGACGCACATTCAAGCTTATAGCACCTGGTATTCCCAATTGGTCATCATCTCAACGATGTAGCGTCGGTGATTGTGTTTGGAACCGGTATTTCAACATGATGTTGCCGTAAGTTAGTAAGAGACAGTCGCATTGTAATGCAGAACTTTAGGTAAATGTAAACTAAATGATTTCGTAAGAATGGTAATCCAAAAAGATAATAGGCATTCTTTAGTTCCCTTCCTCTGCTTTCATCTCAAAAGCTCCTAACAGAATTGATGCGTATTTTTTTTTCTTTTTGTTCAACGTCACTCATTTTTTTCATAAAATCGATTGTACTCCTCGTTCAGATTTCCGCACTTCACTGGATTCAACAGAAATTCGAATTTCGAATAAATTGGTAAATTTCATTCCACTGGAAACTCTGCGAAAGCCGATTATTAATTGACGACAAACCCTGATCAACAAGAGAGATGACAAAAATTTTCTTCAGGTGTTTCAACTTCATCGCATGACTCGTAATCAAATAAACGTTACTTTGCCACGCGTTGAAACCGTTTCTTGGTGTCATGTTCGTCTGCAATCTCACGCGCTGTCAACAGGGCAGAGGCATGACCATTTTAGTGATAGTTTTCAAGAAAACTGCAAATTGAATAAACCCCAACAATCATAGCTGCAACATTTGACACACTTTTTTTGGACCTAAATGCGAACCGTTGTCGTTTTCGTTGGATTATAAAGAACTCATTTTTCATCACTGGTGATGATTCCACCAAAGACAGGTTCGGTAACCGGTTTACTATTCAATGCTCAGATGGTGAGAGCTCTTTGATTAAGATGAGAAACAGTCAGGCGGTGAGGAATCAACTGAAGAAGTTTAAACTGTTTTTTTTACTTCATGAAGATGTTTTTTTTTTTTTTTATTTCTTTTTTATCGAAGTGTGGCCTGTATTGAATTGCTTTGCTAATACTTTTGCAGTTTCTTCATAATTTTCCCCATCTATGGTTTAGAGAACTTGACTGTCCAGACTGAAAGCAATCGTCGAAATTAAAAATTTTCCATCGAAATTTAGGCAAACTTCGATCTTCGTGCCTGCAAGTGACGGAGTGTCAAAACGAAGGGTTTTTTTTTTCATTAACACCTGCTAATATTTCAAATACATACACTCTTCGATAATCTTTATTGTTTTAACAAGCGATGATTAGAATTTTAATAAGACCTAAACATACGATGAAAGTGAATTTATACACTTTCATTGTTTTTGAGAATAGACAACAAACACAATAAACATTATTTATTAATTGGATTGTTTATTTATATTATTTATTTCTAATAGTGTTTCTTGGAAGGGTCGGAAAAACATCGGTTTATTGCCTATTAGTTCGATCTTTATATAATGGCAAATAATAAAGGTTACTTTATATTCAGATTTTTACTAATTGTTTATAAATGTCGGAACAAAAATTGTTTTCATACTTATTTCTTAATAAATTAGTAAATGAGAAATGTTTTATTGCATTACTTTTAAGTGTATTAGTTTTTAGGGTGTTGTAAATATAACATTATTTTTGTAAACAATATTAACTAATATTTTTGTTCGAAATTCTCAATAAAAAAAATTATAAATTCATTTTCATCATAGTTTTAGGGTTATTATTATTATAAACATTGATTTTAAAATAATAAATCTTACCATGGAGTGAAGGTAGTTAAAATAATATCGGTGTTAATAAGAAAAAACCGTCCTTTCACACTTCTTTTTTTCTTTTAAATACGTATATGGACTTGCTTTGAGAGATTCAATATTTATTTATCTACAACTAAAAACGCCCTTGGCATAGTTTTTTTTTTTGCAAGTGTCATCCCACCATCCCACAATATGGAAATGCTTAGAGGCTGTTAAAAGAGAACAGAACTTGCAAGAAATTCATATTGCAAAAGTAAGAGCTGGTTGCCAAAATATAAAGAGCGTCAAGGAATAACGCGACTAAAATGGAAAACCTAAGATTAATGGCATCCTTGAATAAGTACTTTTCAGTAGTTGAATATTTGTGTACAGTAAATATAGGCACGGTGGAGGTTAAGTTTGCTGAAATTTTCCAAACCATTTCAGGTATGTTCGAATACTTAAAAATTTATTTCCATAGACAGACCTCTTGCCCTTTCCGTTGCCAAAGAATGGTTTTTGAGTTCATAGAGCACACAGTATTTGATATGGGCCTCATCTAAATTCGTTTTAAAACAGTTAAATCATAAGAAAATTTATTCACTGATGAAGCAAAAGATGGCGAAGATACATAGGAGCAACGACGAAGTCTTAGAGAAAATGGAAAGAAAAAGTAAACCTATACTTAACATCAGAGAATGAAGGTTTCTAGGTGACATAATGAGGCTGGGAAAATCTGGTACCCACAAGACAGACTGAGGGCAAGCGAGACAGATGAAAACAGAGCATGACAATTGTGTGAATGGGTGGAGGTACAGGGTTTAGGAGAAATAGCGAAAAAGAATATAGGTAGTTGTGGAGAGCCATGATCGCCTATTTCCTGAGGGAAAGGAACTCATAAATACGTTTTCCTGTTTTAAGAGAAAGATTTTATAACGGTGACACTAATTGTTCGACCAGTGAATGCAAAACCTTCTCTGCGAGAACGCTCAATAAACGTTTAATCTCTCCATTACCACGACGATGGCATAATCTTAGCTTAGTCTGGAAAAATCAAAAAGTGCAGTGTAATATAACTGCATCTATTAATAATAGTCTATGAGTTGAACTTGCGGAAAAAAAAAAACAAACATTCGTGGTCGCTGATTAAAATATTCATCACATTGGCTTCCTTCCCAGGTCGTAAGCACACACAACTCTTTCTTCGCATAATTGTAATATTAGCATCTTTTCTTCCACCGTTAATTTTTAATTCACATCTATGGCTAGGACGTAAAAGAAATGGTTACTTACCTAGCTTTTAAATGTAAACTTCCAAGCAATACGATTCTATAAAATATAAATATGAATTATAGGAATTTAAAGTGACTTTTAAAGAAAAACTAAACACGCAGAACTACCGTCCCAAATGTGGTGATGAAACACTCATAAGTTATTCCACTTAGGGTCTGAAGGCATGTTCACAAAAGATTTCGCTTCCTGTCTGTAATGTCTATGCACACACACACACGATATATATATATATATATATATATATATATATATATATATATATATATATATATATATATACATACATATATATATATATATATATATATATATATATATATATATATATATATATATATATAACGAAGTCCGACAATTATTTAAGACATTTTTTATGTTTATACGTTCTTTTCATAGATACCAATATTTAAGTAAATGCTCTGTTTATAATAAACAGTATTAACAACATTTACCGGCCTGAATGTCCGAGAAATTTTCATAGAAATTGTGCGTTCTCCGACAGGAATCAAATCTGTATCCTATACGGAAACGTCATTTTGCCTGACGTTCCTTAACCAATGGGTACACAGAGGAGCATTCGGTTAGCAAGGTCGATTTTAGTGTTTTTAAAGATAATTCTACATGATTTTCTCTCATTCATTCATATCTGCTTAATGCGTATCCAAATGAAAAGAAATGACGTCATACAAATGACGCCATACATTATGAGATGGACAAAGTCCGACAATTATTTAAGACATTTTTTTATGTTTATACGTTTTTTTTATAGATACAAATATTTAAGTAAATGCTCTGTTTATAATAAACAGTATTAACAATATTTACCGGCCTGAATATACGATAAATTTTCATAGAAAATATGGGTCCTCCGCATATTTTAAAACAGTAAAATCGACCTTGCTAAACAAAATCTCCTCTGTGGCCCAATGGGTTAAAGCACGTCATGCTATGTGACGGTTCCGTATAGGATACAGGTTCGATTCCTGTCGGAGGATGCATATTTTCTATGAAAAATTCCCGGATAGTGTGAAATGGAAGCTGCAGTAACTGCAAGAATAAGAGCCATATAACAGCCATGTGCCCATCTTCCAAAGTGGAGTGCAAATACAAACATGTTTGTGTACTAATGACTACAACTACACTTTTATGGTACCAATAATTAGTTCGTCCTGGGTATGACGATAAACTACATCCGCGTCCAGGGTAAGGCGATAAACTACGTCCAACAGCAAGGCCAAGAGGTTTTGAGGAGTGTAGAACTACCTCATAATTGCTGGTGTTCCGAGGTCCACCATGATCCGGTGTGGTAGCACCTGTTAGGGTCCCAGTTATGGGCAAACAGTTAACCCCGAAACTGAGGTGAAAAGCATTATGTGAGTGTAAAACTGGGTTTTAATACCAGAAATACTTTGTTAGAAATTATTACCAGAAATAAATTTTTGAAGAAAAAAAAGTATTACGAGCAATATATTTTTGAAAAAAAAATTTACAACAATACATTTTTTGAAAAAAATATTACCAGCAATGCATTTTTGAGAAGAAAAATATTACTAGAAATAGATTTTTGACAAAACAAAATATTAACAGGAAAAAAAAAGTTTTCGGCATTAAATAACCCATTGAGGTTGATATACCGTAAAACAAACCAAAACAAACGAAACCAATAATTAGTATTTTAGAAGTAAGGAAGGACAAGATAAATTGTTTACTAGACACTGGAAGTGAAAGGACCTACCTTGACACAACAGTGTTGGAGAAATTAAATTGTCTACACTCAACAAAGAGTAAAATCTTAGAAGTGAAAACATTCTTAGGCTCAGAGAAAAAAATCCTTTCGACCTGGGGCTCGTTCCAGGAGAAGTTTATAACCTTCCAATCCTCTCCAGCGAAATTGACGTTTGCTACGAACTGGAAGGACTTCCTCAGATCCTCAAAAATTTGAGGAGGCACAACTTGGCTGCTAATTAAAACCATCGAAGCAAGCTTATATATATATATATATATATATATATATATATATATATATATATATATAATTAGTTGATGATTATCCCTCACCTGATTTATACACACACACACAAACACACACACACACATGTATATATATATATATATATATATATATATATATATATATATATATATATGAATATATCGGTACATACCAAGAAAAAAGTGAGCATTCATGATGAAAAAATGTCTCAAACTTGATAAAATCTAAATTTTTGCATCAAAATCTTAATGTCACTATTACGACGAAAGGTCAAAGCATATTCTTTCGACATTTTTAGAACCTTCAATATTTGTTTTGTTTTTCTCTTGCGTCTGTGGGTTACCATAAATCCGTCTATTTTCCGGTGCGAAATACATTGAAGTGGAAATTCTTGCAAAAATCAAATAATTGTCGTAATTTAATAAAACATTGGGAACTTATTCACAAAAGAATGAAGTTTAGTTTCAAAAATGTCTCTTTTAAAAATATATTTTGCTTAATTTCTAGAAATAAATTTTTGTAGGACTTTATGTTTATATTAGTTATAAGCAGACGTCCTTGGAGAAATAATTTTGTTTTAAAACATTGATTATCTTCTACGTAATTTCCCCTCAACAGAACTTGTTGAAATAATATTAAGGAGTAAGTGGAAAATTGGGTGATTGATTAGATTGTTACGGCTTATCAAATTTTGTAGGTTATTTAAAGCCAGAAAATATGTTTATATTGTAAGATTTTTTTTTTGAGATAATAATGATTTAGTGATAAAGTCTTACTAATTAACCCATAGCTGGGCAGAGAAGTGGTGAATTCATATCTTCCCTCAATGTATTACTGGAACCGTAACTGATTAACAACTCCGAAACTTTATCAATCATACCATACCATCTAAGCTGACAACACCAAGTATTCCCATGCGGTCGCCCATCTAGATATTGACCGACTTTGCTTAATTTCGAAGGTAGTACTGGAACTAGTTTTTCAACGTGATATGCGGCCGTAAGTCATATAATTGTAAAATGAACAGTGAAGGGTAAAATGACTATGGGTTAGTTCAAATAATCTCAGGTAAACACTTACCTCTGTCCATTACAGAAGCATAGCATTACAGTGTATAGCCTCATTGGGGTTTACTTTATTGTGATCCTCTCGAAACATCTGCAACCGTGATTCATCATGTCACGTCACATATTGCTTGTCTTTCAATATCACAAAGCCAACTGAGTCACTGTGTATGGAGCCGGGTGAGTTAACAGTTATATCCGGGTGACTCTTCTACTCCCATATCTTTTGAAAATTAAACAAGGCTGATTATTACCTGGATTAGCCACCGGTTGCTCTTGCATTAAATTTGGATGCAATTTGCACCAGTCAGAAAGAAGAAAGCGCAGAGAATTTAGCACTCAGTAGACACATCGAATTTGATAAAGGCAAAAAAAAGCAGCAAGTAACAGCTAGTAACACATACTTGACACATTTGATCAAATGTTTTGGAGATAAGCAAACATCGCTAAAAGCTACAAGAGTGTTGTTATATCCCGTGCAAGTGGATACTAGAAGAAAGGTTTATTGTACACAACAATTACAATATGAAATACGGTACATTTATACACACAGGTTAATCTAGTAGTGAGTGCTACTATTTGGAAGGTCGGACGTGCTTGCGTCGTCTCTCTCACTCCTTCTCAGTCTCTCGTAGACGGTTTACTTTATAAGTACTTACTACCTATAGTGTAATCATTCATGGGGGTGACTGGTTATTCCATAACATCAAACAGAAAGGAAATTCCAGAGTGCCGTCACCACACACTCCTTACAGAAATAAAGTTGTTATCTATCGAAAAGCAAAACGTACATACTGATTCAATACCCCCGCTCTCATATATTTATGTATATGTGATCAAAGAATTTATTATGTGAACATTGTTTGAAAATAATTGCTCGTAAACAATTATTCGTAAAACATTTATTCGGATTGTAAATTATTCGAATGAAAATGAATTCGAAAAGACAACTAACTGATTATTATTCGAAATGTAAAATTCTTTATTGTAATAAAAATGTAAAAATTAAAAGAGGAAATAAAGAATTATTTGAAATATAAACATCATTAACAAAACAATTTAGTAAAAAAAATCCTTATGACCTTATAAATCAGTCAGTTATGTGTCAGTCGTGATACACGCTTAGACGATCATGTATCTTTCGATAGTAGGTTGCCATTTCTTTTTGGAGTAGACCAGTCGCCGGTCTGTCATGCTATTTATGCTGGAGGGAGAAGAGAAAGTTTGCACACTTTTCCCAAGGGTACTAGCTCGTAAGCGAATCTAATGGATTCGACTAGAATTCGAACTCTGCTCTCCGGTTTCTCAATCCGAGCCACTATCCATTACTCCACCGTGCCTATATTTACTGTACGCAAATATTCAACTACTGAAGAGTACTTATTTAAGGATGCCATTAATCTTAGGTTTTCCGTTTAAGTTTCGTTATTCCTTGGCTCTCTTTATAATTTGGCAACCGGTTCTTACTTTTGCAATATGAATTTCTTGCAAGTCCTGTTCATTTTGTTATAGACAAGCGTATGGTTGCAAGAAAGAAATACGACAACAGCAGAAGTAGATTTACGTGATATATTTCAATAGGAACGTGTGGTTTTGGGACAGCTACCTTGTGGTATAGTTCATAAGCCGGTTTCCGATCTGGGTTGATGTCTCATAGTAGTTCTCACTGGCTGGCGTGGCGCTCCTCCTGCTGACTGCTGCTGACTGACCGTGACAGGTCTCTTCCCTGGCCTCCTGTTGACTGCTGCTGACTGCCCGTGTGACCCCTTTTATGGCGTTTTTTATGGCTTAACAGGCTCGAAAAACGACGCGAGTATAATTAGGAGAGAAGCATTTTTATTGGTGGAGAAATAGGAACACTTTAAAATATTATTTTATTTTTCGACCGGAACTCGTGCGTCGGGCCTATGCGTAAACGATAATTTTGTGACGGGGCCTTGTCCCGCTCACATCCGGCTCTCGCTCATGAGTATGTTAGTTTATTTGCCTGCAAACCAGCCAAGATATGTCTTATTTTATTTTATAACAATTTTCAACAGCGGATAAGAATTTCCATATTGTGGGATGATGGGATGATACTTGCAGCAAAAAAAAGCCCTATGCCAAGGGCGTTTTTAGTTCTAGATAAATAAATATTGAATCTCTCAAAGCAAAATCATATACGTATTTCAAACATGAGTGTTTCGAAAAATTATCATTTAGTATAATTGTCTGTTCGTTTAATTTTCATTCAAACCATTTACAGTTCGAATAAATGCTTTCCGAATAATTGTTTTCAAAGAATTATTCTCTAACAGTTATTTCCGAAAAACTATTTTGGAACAATTTTCTCCATACGAAAAACTTCTAGCCTGTTTCAAATTACAATTTACCTAAGACATACCCTTGTAGAAATAATATTTAAAACAGAAGTTCTTGATAAAATGTTTATTTAAAGTAAAGAAATCTCAATCCCGGATATTAATGAGTTGTCTCCCTTGTTATGCTGTTGTTAACCGATTGTATGAAGGTACTGTAACTTGATACTGTATTCTTTATCACTCGACTTAACAAGTAGACACGTTAAAAGCATTATGAAGCATGAAATAAAAGCCATATCATGTCAACAAGGGAGCGCCTGTCTCTTAACTGACATTTTAAATGGGCTGCTGATATTCTTTTTTTCACTTTTGCAAGTTCAAGGAATGACGGTGCTACTTAACAAGTTTTTAAGGCAGATGCCAACCTCAATTAATGTTCGACGATTTCTGTTCAAACGAAAATCTCGTAATAAGAAGGGTGGTAAAAAAAAAGAAGAAGAAGAAGAAGAAGAAGAAGAAGAAGAAGAAGAAGAAGAAGAAGAAGAACTAAAAGACAGGGATAATAAGAAATAAAAAGAGAATGGAAGAAAGGAGAGGAGAAGTGGAGGAAATTAATAGAAAAGATCACGATAATAAGAGAAGAAAAAGGAGGAAAAGAAGAAAAAGAAGAAATGGAACAATCAAATAAGAATGCTAATAATAGAACGACGGAGAAGAAGAAGAAAAAAAAGAAGAAAATGATGATGAAGAAGAAGAAAAACTAGAATTGGAACAATTAAAAGAGGAAATAAAAATAATATAAGATAAATATAAAGGATATGAAAAGGAACTGAAACTATAAAAAGACGAGAAGAAATGGAAAATTAAACGCGAAGAGAAAGATAACAGAAGAAGAAGAAGAAGAAAAAAGAAGAAGAAGAAGAAGAAGAAAAAGAAATGGAACAATATAAAGCGAAGACAAAGATAAAAGAAGGAATGAAACAATGTAAAGCTAATACAAAGGTAAGTGAAGATGATGATGAAGAAGAAGAAGAAGACGAAGAAGAGAGGGAAGTTTGAGAAAAGAAGAAATTGGACAATGAAAACCGAATACAAAGATTTCCGAAAAGAAGAAGAAGAAGAAGAAGAAGAAGAAGAAGAAGAAGAAAAGAACACTGAAAAGGAAGGTAAGTCGAAAAGAAGACGACGTAGAAGAGAGGGAAGTTTGAGAAAAGAAGAAATTGGACAATGAAAACCGAATACAAAGATTTCAGAAAAGAAGAAGAAGAAGAAGAAGAAGAAGAAGAAGAAGAAGAAGAAGAAGAAATAATAGAACACTGAAAAGCGAAGGTAATCGAAAAAGAAGACGACGAAGAAGAGAGGGAAGTTTGAGAAAAGAAGAAATTGGACAATGAAAACCGAATACAAAGATTTCAGAAAAGAAGAAGAAGAAGAAGAAGAAGAAGAAGAAGAAGAAATAATAGAACACTGAAAAGCGAAGGTAATCGAAAAAGAAGACGACGAAGAAGAGAGGGAAGTTTGAGAAAAGAAGAAATTGGACAATGAAAACCGAATACAAAGATTTCAGAAAAGAAGAAGAAGAAGAAGAAGAAGAAGAAGAAGAAGAAGAAATAATAGAACACTGAAAAGCGAAGGTAATCGAAAAAGAAGACGACGAAGAAGAGAGGGAAGTTTGAGAAAAGAAGAAATTGAAAATGAATACAAAACCGAATACAAAGATTTCAGAAAAGAAGAAGAAGAAGAAGAAGAAGAAGAAGAAGAAGAAGAAATAATAGAACACTGAAAAGAAGGTAAGAAAAAGAAGACGACGAAGAAGAGAGGGAAGTTTGAGAAAAGAAGAAATTGGACAATGAAAACCGAATACAAAGATTTCAGAAAAAAAGAAGAAGAAGAAGAAGAAGAAGAAGAAGAAGAAGAAATAATAGAACACTGAAAAAGAAGGTAAGAAAAAAGAAGACGACGAAGAAGAGAGGGAAGTTTGAGAAAAAAGAAATTGGACAATGAAAACCGAATACAAAGATTTCAGAAAAGAAGAAGAAGAAGAAGAAGAAGAAGAAGAAGAAGAAGAAGAAGAAATAGAACACTGAAAAGCGAAGGTAATCGAAAAAGAAGACGACGAAGAAGAGAGGGAAGTTTGAGAAAAGAAGAAATTGGACAATGAAAACCGAATACAAAGATTTCAGAAAAGAAGAAGAAGAAGAAGAAGAAGAAGAAGAAGAAGAAGAAGAAATAATAGAACACTGAAAAGCGAAGGTAATCGAAAAAGAAGACGACGAAGAAGAGAGGGAAGTTTGAGAAAAGAAGAAATTGGACAATGAAAACCGAATACAAAGATTTCAGAAAAAAGAAGAAGAAGAAGAAGAAGAAGAAGAAGAAGAAGAAGAAGAAATAATAGAACACTGAAAAGCGAAGGTAATCGAAAAGAAGACGACGAAGAAGAGAGGGAAGTTTGAGAAAAGAAGAAATTGGACAATGAAAACCGAATACAAAGATTTCAGAAAGAAGAAGAAGAAGAAGAAGAAGAAGAAGAAGAAGAAGAAGAAGAACACTGAAAAGAGGTAATCGAAAAAGAAGACGACGTAAAAGAGAGGGAAGTTTGAGAAAAGAAGAAATTGGACAATGAAAACCGAATACAAAGATTTCAGAAAAAAAGAAGAAGAAGAAGAAAGAAGAAGAAGAAGAAGAAGAAGAAGAAATAATAGAACACTGAAAAGCGAAGGAAAAAGAACGACGAAGAAGAGAGGGAAGTTTGAGAAAAGAAGAAATTGACAATGAAAAACCGAATACAAAGATTTCAGAAAAGAAGAAGAAGAAGAAGAAGAAGAAGAAGAAGAAGAAGAAAGAAATAATAGAACACTGAAAAGCGAAGGTAATCGAAAAAAAGAAGACGACGAAGAAGAGAGGGAAGTTTGAGAAAAGAAGAAATTGGACAATGAAAACCGAATACAAAGATTTCAGAAAAAGAAGAAGAAGAAGAAGAAGAAGAAGAAGAAGAAGAAGAAGAAGAAGAAGAAGAAATAATAGAACACTGAAAAGCGAAGGTAATCGAAAAAAGAAGACGACGAAGAAGAGAGGGAAGTTTGAGAAAAGAAGAAATTGACAATGAAACCGAATACAAAGATTTCAGAAAAGAAGAAGAAGAAGAAGAAGAAGAAGAAGAAGAAGAAGAAGAAATAATAGAACACTGAAAAGCGAAGGTAATCGAAAAAAAAGAAGACGACGAAGAAGAGAGGGAAGTTTGAGAAAAGAAGAAATTGGACAATGAAACCGAATACAAAGATTTCAGAAAAGAAGAAGAAGAAGAAGAAGAAGAAGAAGAAGAAGAAGAAGAAGAAGAAGAAAATAATAGAACACTGAAAAGCGAAGGTAATCGAAAAGAAGACGACGAAGAAGAGAGGGAAGTTTGAGAAAAGAAGAAATTGGACAATGAAAACCGAAACAAAGAGATTGAGAAAAAAGAAGAAGAAGAAGAAGAAGAAGAAGAAGAAGAAGAAGAAGAAGAAGAAGAAATAATAGAACACTGAAAAGCGAAGGTAATCGAAAAAGAAGACGACGAAGAAGAGAGGGAAGTTTGAGAAAAAAGAAATGGACAATGAAAAACCGAATACAAAAGATTTCAGAAAAGAAGAAGAAGAAGAAGAAGAAGAAGAAGAAGAAGAAGAAGAAAGAACACTGAAAAGCGAAGGTAAGAAAAGAAGACGAGAAGAAGAGAGGGAAGTTTGAGAAAAAAGAAGAAATTGGACAAAGAATACAAAGATTTCAGAAAAAGAAGAAGAAGAAGAAGAAGAGAAGAAGAAGAAGAAAAGAAAAGAAGAAATTGAACAATGAAAACCGAAAAAGAGACGACGAAGAAGAGAGGGAAGTTTGAAAAAGAAGAAATTGGACAATGAAAAACTGAACCGAAAAGATCGAAGAAGAAAAGAAAAGAAGAAGAAGAAGAAGAAGAAGAAGAAGAAGAAGAAGAAGAAGAAGAAGAAATAATAGAACACTGAAAAGCGAAGGTAATCGAAAAAGAAGACGACGAAGAAGAGAGGGAAGTTTGAGAAAAGAAGAAATTGGACAATGAAAACCGAAAGAAAAGATTTCAGAAAAGAAGAAGAAGAAGAAGAAGAAGAAGAAGAAGAAGAAGAAGAAGAAGAAAGAAGAAGAAGAAGAAATCGAAAAAGAAACGACGAAGAAGAGAGGGAAGAAAGAAAAGAAGAAATTGGACAATGAAAAAGAACAAAGATTTCAGAGAAGAAGAAGAAGAAGAAGAAGAAGAAGAAGAAAAGAAGAAATTAGAACACTGAAAAGCGAAAAATCGAAAAGAAGACGACGAAAAAAGATTTCAAGAAAAAGAATACAAAGAAGAAAAGAAGAAGAAGAAGAAGAAGAAGAAGAAGAAGAAAAGAAATAGAACACTGAAAGGAAGGTAATCGAAAAGAAGACGACGAAGAAGAGAGGGAAGTTTGAGAAAAGAAGAAATTGGACAATGAAAACCGAATACAAAGATTTCAGAAAAAGAAGAAGAAGAAGAAGAAGAAGAAGAAGAAGAAAGAAGAAGAAGAAGAAGAAGAAATAATAGAACACTGAAAAGCGAAGGTAATCGAAAAAAGAAGACGACGAAGAAGAGAGGGAAGTTTGAGAAAAGAAGAAATTGGACAATGAAAACCGAATACAAAGATTTCAGAAAAGAAGAAGAAGAAGAAGAAGAAGAAGAAGAAGAAGAAGAAAAATAGAACACTGAAAAGCGAAGGTAATCGAAAAGAAGACGACTGAAAAGGGAAGTTTGAAAAAGGTGGACAATGAAAACCGAATACAAAGAAGAAAAGAAGAAGAACGAAAGAAGAAGAAGAAGAAGAAGAAGAAATACAGAACACTGAAAAACCGAAGGTTGAGAAAAGAAGAGAGGGAGTTTGAGAAAAGAAGAAATTGGACAATGAAACCGAATACAAAGATTTCAGAAAAGAAGAAGAAAAAGAAGAAGAAGAAGAAGAAGAAGAAGAAGAAGAAGAAGAAGAAGAAGAAAGAAAAAATAATCGAAAAAGAAGACGACGAAAAGGAAGGAATGAGAAAAGAAGAAACGACAACGAAAACCGAATACAAAGAGGGAAGAAGAAGAAGAAGAAGAAGAAGAAGAAGAAGAAGAAATAGAAAACTGAAAACCGAAGGTAATCGAAAAAGAAGACGACGAAAAGAGAGGGAAGTTTGAGAAAAGAAGAAATTGGACAATGAAAACCGAATACAAAGATTTCAGAAAGAAGAAGAAGAAGAAGAAGAAGAAGAAGAAGAAAGAAGAAGAAGAAGAAGAAATAATAGAACACTGAAAAGCGAAGGTAATCGAAAAAGAAGACGACGAAGAAGAGAGGGAAGTTTGAGAAAAGAAGAAATTGGACAATGAAAACCGAATACAAAGATTTCAGAAAAGAAGAAGAAGAAGAAGAAGAAGAAGAAGAAGAAGAAGAAGAAGAAGAAGAAGAAGAAGAAGAAGAAATAAGAGAAGTTTGAGAAAAGAAGAAAGGTGAAATCGAAAAGAAGACGACGAAGAAGAGAGGGAAGTTGAAAAAGAAGAAAGAAGAAATTGGACAATGAAAACCGAATACAAAGATTTCAGAAAAAAGAGAAGAAAAGAAGAAAGAAGAAGAAGAAGAAGAAGAAAGAAGAAGAAGAAGAAGAAGAAGAAGACGACGAAATAGAGAGGGAAGTTTGAGAAAAAGAAATTGGACAAGGTAATACAAAGATTTCAGAGAAAAGAAGACGACGAAGAAGAGAGGGAAGAAGAGAAAAGAAGAAATAGGACAATGAAAAAAGGAATACAAAGAAGACAGAAAAGAGAGGGAAGAAGAAGAAAAGAAGAAATGGACAAAGAAAAGAACAAAGATTTCAGAAGAAGAAGAAGAAAAGAAGAAGAAGAAGAAGAAGAAGAAGAAGAAGAAGGAAACGAAAAAAAGAAAAGAAGACGACGAAGAAGAGAGGGAAGTGAGAGAAAAGAAGAAAATTGACAATGAAAAGAAGAATACAAAGAAGAAGAAGAAGAAGAAGAAGAAGAAAGAAGAAGAAGAAGAAAAAGAAGAAGAAGAAGAAGAAGAAGAAGAAGAAGAAATAGAACAATGAAAAAAAGCGAAAGATTTCAGATAAGAAAAGAAGAAGAAGAAAAGAAGAAGAAGAAGAAGAAGAAGAAGAAGAAAAGAAAAGAAGGAAATGAAAAGAAAACGACGAAGAGAAAGTTTGAGAAAAGAAGAAAGACAATGAAAAGAATACAAAGAAGAAGAAGAAGAAGAAGAAGAAGAAGAAGAAGAAATAATAGAACACTGAAAAGCGAAGGTAATCGAAAAAAGAAGACGACGAAGAAGAGAGGGAAGTTTGAGAAAAGAAGAAATTGGACAATGAAAACCGAATACAAAGATTTCAGAAAGAAGAAGAAGAAGAAGAAGAAGAAGAAGAAGAAGAAGAAGAAGAAGAAATAATAGAACACTGAAAAGCGAAGGTAATCGAAAAAAAGAAGACGACGAAGAAGAGAGGGAAGTTTGAGAAAAGAAGAAATTGGACAATGAAAACCGAATACAAAGATTTCAGAAAGAAGAAGAAGAAGAAGAAGAAGAAGAAGAAGAAGAAGAAGAAGAAGAAGAAGAAGAAAAGAAGACGATAATAGAACACTGAAAAGAAGAAAGGTGAAATCGAAAAGAAGACGAAGAAGAAGAAGAAGAGGGAAGTTTGAGAAAAGAAGAAATTGAACAATGAAAAAGAAGAATACAAAGATTTGAGAAAAGAAAAAGACAAGAAAACCGAATACAAAGATTTCAAAAAGAAGAAGAAGAAGAAGAAGAAGAAGAAGAAGAAGAAGAAGAAATAATAGAACACTGAAAAGCGAAGGTAATCGAAAAGAAGACGACGTAAAAGAGAGGGAAGTTTGAGAAAAGAAGAAATTGACAATGAAAACCGAATACAAAGATTTCAGAAAAGAAAAGAAGAAGAAGAAGAAGAAGAAGAAGAAGAAGAAGAAGAAGGACTGAAAAGCGAAGGTAATCGAAAAAAGAAGACGACGAAGAAGAGAGGGAAGTTTGAGAAAAGAAGAAATTGGACAATGAAAACCGAATACAAAGATTTCAGAAAAAGAAGAAGAAGAAGAAGAAGAAGAAGAAGAAGAAAAGAAGAAGAAGAAAACAATAGAACACTGAAAAGAAGGTAATCGAAAAAGAAGACGACGAAGAAGAGAGGGAAGTTTGAGAAAAGAAGAAATTGGACAATGAAAAAAATACAAAGAAAGAAGAAGAAGAAGAAGAAGAAGAAGAAGAAGAAGAAGAAGAAGAAGAAGAAGAAAATAAAGAACACTGAAAACCGAATAACGAAAAAAGAAGACGACGAAGAAGAGGGAAGTTTGAGAAAAGAAGAAATTGGACAATGAAAACCGAATACAAAGATTTCAGAAAAGAAGAAGAAGAAGAAGAAGAAGAAGAAGAAGAAGAAGAAGAAGAAGAAGAAATAATAGAACACTGAAAAGCGAAGGTAATCGAAAAGAAGACGACGAAGAAGAGAGGGAAGTTTGAGAAAAGAAGAAATTGGACAATGAAAACCGAATACAAAAGATTTCAGAAAAAAGAAGAAGAAGAAGAAGAAGAAGAAGAAGAAGAAGAAGAAGAAGAAATAATAGAAAGAAGGTAATCGAAAAAAAAGACGACGAAGAAGAGAGGGAAGTTTGAGAAAAGAAAAATTGGACAAGAAAACGAATACGAAAAGAAGAAGAAGAAGAAGAAAGAAGAAGAAGAAAAGAAGAAATTGGAAATGAAAACCGAAAAAAAGAAGATCGAAAAGAAGACGACGAAGAAGAGGGAAGTTTGAGAAAAGAAGAAAGAAGAAAAGAATACAAAGAAGAAAAGAAGAAGAAGAAGAAGAAGAAGAAGAAGAACAGAACACTGAAAAGCGAAGGTAATCGAAAAGAAGACGAAGAAGAAGAGAGGGAAGTTTGAGAAAAGAAGAAATTGGACAAAGAAGAAAACCGAATACGAAAAAAGAAAAAGATTTGAGAAAAGAAGAAGACAAAAAAGAAGAAGAAGAAGGAAGAAGAAGAAGAAGAAGAAGAAGAAAAGAAGAAGAAGAAACTGAACACTGAAAAGCGAAGGTAATCGAAAAAAGAAGACGACGAAGAAGAGAGGGAAGTTTGAGAAAAGAAGAAATTGGACAATGAAAACCGAATACAAAGATTTCAGAAAAGAAGAAGAAGAAGAAGAAGAAGAAGAAGAAGAAGAAGAAGAAGAAGAAGAAATAATAGAACACTGAAAAGCGAAGGTAATCGAAAAAAAGAAGACGACGAAGAAGAGAGGGAAGTTTGAGAAAAGAAGAAATTGGACAATGAAAACCGAATACAAAGATTTCAGAAAAAAGAAGAAGAAGAAGAAGAAGAAGAAGAAGAAGAAGAAGAAGAAAAGAACACTGAAAAGCGAAGGTAATCGAAAAGAAGACGACGAAGAAGAGGGAAGTTTGAGAAAAGAAGAAATTGGACAATGAAACCGAATACAAAGATTTCAGAAAAGAAGAAGAAGAAGAAGAAGAAGAAGAAGAAGAAGAAGAAGAAGAAGAAGAAATAATAGAACACTGAAAAGGAAGGTAATCGAAAAGAAGACGACGAAGAAGAGAGGGAAGTTTGAGAAAAGAAGAAATTGACAATGAAAACCGAATACAAAAGATTTCAGAAAAGAAGAAGAAGAAGAAGAAGAAGAAGAAGAAGAAGAAGAAGAAGAAGAAGAAATATAGAACACTGAAAAAGCGAAGGTAAGAAAAAAGAACACTGAAGAAAAGTTTGAGAAAAGAAGAAATTGACAATCGAATACAAAGAAAAAGAAGACGAAGAAGAAGAAGAAGGGAAGTTTGAGAAAAGAAGAACAAATTGGACAATGAAAGACGAATACAAAGGATTTGAGAAAAGAAGAAATTGGACAATGAAAACCGAATACAAAGATTTCAGAAAAGAAGAAGAAGAAGAAGAAGAAGAAGAAGAAGAAGAAGAAGAAGAAGAAGAAGAAATAATAGAACACTGAAAAGCGAAGGTAATCGAAAAAGAAGACGACGAAGAAGAGAGGGAAGTTTGAGAAAAGAAGAAATTGGACAATGAAAACCGAATACAAAGATTTCAGAAAAGAAGAAGAAGAAGAAGAAGAAGAAGAAGAAGAAGAAGAAGAAAAATAATAGAACACTGAAAAGCGAAAGGTAATCGAGAAAAAAGAAGACGACGAAGAAGAGAGGGAAGTTTGAGAAAAGAAGAAATTGGACAATGAAAACCGAATACAAAGATTTCAGAGAAAAGAAGAAGAAGAAGAAGAAGAAAAGAAGAAGAAGAAGAAGAAGAAAGAAAAGAAGGTAATGAAAAAAGAAGAAGAAGAAGAAGGAAGTTTGAGAAAGAAGAAATTGGACAATGAAAACCGAATACAAAGATTTCAGAAAAGAAAAGAAGAAGAAGAAGAAGAAGAAGAAGAAGAAGAAGAAGAAAATAAGAGAACACTGAAAAGCGAAAATCGAAAAGACAACGACGAAGAAGAGAGGGAAGCTTGAGAAAAAGAAGAAATTGACAAAGAAAAGAATACAAAGAAGAAAAGAAGAAGAAGAAGAAGAAGAAGAAGAAGAAGAAGAAGAAGAAGAAGAAAATTGAAAATGAAAAGGAAGGTAATCGAAAAGAAGACGACGTAGAAGAGAGGGAAGTTTGAGAAAAGAAGAAATTGGACAATGAAAACCGAATACAAAGATTTCAGAAAAGAAGAAGAAGAAGAAGAAGAAGAAGAAGAAGAAGAAGAAGAAGAAGAAGAAGAAGAAGAAATAATAGAACACTGAAAAGCGAAGGTAATCGAAAAAGAAGACGACGAAGAAGAGAGGGAAGTTTGAGAAAAGAAGAAATTGGACAATGAAAACCGAATACAAAGATTTCAGAAAAGAAGAAGAAGAAGAAGAAGAAGAAGAAGAAGAAGAAGAAGAAGAAGAAATAATAGAACACTGAAAAGCGAAGGTAATCGAAAAAGAAGACGACGAAGAAGAGAGGGAAGTTTGAGAAAAGAAGAAATTGGACAATGAAAACCGAATACAAAGATTTCAGAAAAGAAGAAGAAGAAGAAGAAGAAGAAGAAGAAGAAGAAGAAGAAGAAGAAGAAGAAGAAGAAGAAATAATAGAACACTGAAAAGCGAAGGTAATCGAAAAAGAAGACGACGAAGAAGAGAGGGAAGTTTGAGAAAAGAAGAAATTGACAATGAAAAACCGAATACAAAGATTTCCAAAGAAGAAGAAGAAGAAGAAGAAGAAGAAGAAGAAGAAGAAGAAGAAGAAGAAGAAGAAGAAATAATAGAACACTGAAAAGCGAAGGAAGAAAAAGAAGACGACGAAGAAGAGGGAAGTTTGAGAAAAGAAGAAATTGGACAATGAAAAACAAAGATTTCAGAAAAGAAGAAGAAGAAGAAGAAGAAGAAGAAGAAGAAGAAAAGAAGAAGAAGAAGAAGAAGAAATAGAACACTGAAAAGCGAAGGTAATCGAAAAGAAGACGACGAAGAGGGAAAGAAAGGGAATACAAAGATTTCAGAGAAAAGAAGAAATTGAAGAAGAAGACAATGAAAAACCGAATACAAAGATTTCGAAGAAGAGAAAGAAAAGAAGAAGACAAGAAAAGAACAAAGAAGAAGAAGAAGAAGAAGAAGAAGAAGAAGAAGAAGAAAAGAAGGTAATAGAAACTGAAAAGAAGAAAAAGAAGACGACGAAAAGAGAGGGAAGTTTGAGAAAAGAAGAAATTGGACAATGAAAACCGAATACAAAGATTTCAGAAAAAAGAAGAAGAAGAAGAAGAAGAAGAAGAAGAAGAAGAAGAAGAAGAAGAAATACAGAACACTGAAAAGCGAAGGTAATCGAAAAAAGAAGACGACGAAGAAGAGAGGGAAGTTTGAGAAAAGAAGAAATTGGACAATGAAAAACCGAATACAAAGATTTCAGAAAAGAAGAAGAAGAAGAAGAAGAAGAAAGAAGAAGAAGAAGAAGAAGAAGAAGAAGTAAGAAAAGAAGACGACGAACTGAAAAGCGAAGGTAATTGAAAAGAAGACGACGAAGAAGAGAGGGAAGTTTGAGAAAAGAAGAAATTGACAATCGAAAAAGAAACGACGAATAGAAAAGATTTCAGAAAAGAAGAAGAAGAAGAAGAAGAAGAAGAAGAAGAAGAAGAAGAAGAAGAAGAAGAAATAGAATTGGAAAAAGCGAAGGTAATCGAAAAAGAAGACGACGAAGAAGAGAGGGAAGTTTGAGAAAAGAAGAAATTGACAATGAAAACCGAATACAAAGATTTCAGAAGAAGAAGAAGAAGAAGAAGAAGAAGAAGAAGAAGAAGAAGAAGAAGAAGAAGAAGAAATAATAGAACACTGAAAAGCGAAGGTAATCGAAAAAGAAGACGACGAAGAAGAGAGGGAAGTTTGAGAAAAGAAGAAATTGGACAATGAAAACCGAATACAAAGATTTCAGAAAAGAAGAAGAAGAAGAAGAAGAAGAAGAAGAAGAAGAAGAAGAAGAAGAAGAAGAAATAATAGAACACTGAAAAGCGAAGGTAATCGAAAAAGAAGACGACGAAGAAGAGAGGGAAGTTTGAGAAAAGAAGAAATTGGACAATGAAAACCGAATACAAAGATTTCAGAAAAGAAGAAGAAGAAGAAGAAGAAGAAGAAGAAGAAGAAGAAGAAGAAATAATAGAACACTGAAAAGCGAAGGTAATCGAAAAAGAAGACGACGAAAAAGAGAGGGAAGTTTGAGAAAAGAAGAAATTGGACAATGAAAACCGAATACAAAGATTTCAGAAAAGAAGAAGAAGAAGAAAGAAGAAGAAGAAGAAGAAGAAGAAGAAAGAAGAAAGAAAAGAAAATCGAAAAAAAGAAACGACTGAAAAGGAAGTTTGAGAAAAGAAGAAATTGGACAATGAAAACCGAATACAAAGACAGAAAAGAAGAAGAAGAAGAAGAAGAAGAAAAGAAGAAGAAGAAGAAAAAATAGAACACTGAAAAGAAGAAATTGAAAAAAGAAGACGACGAAAAAAGAGAGGGAAGTTTGAGAAAAGAAGAAATTGGACAATGAAAACCGAATACAAAGATTTCAGAAAAGAAGAAGAAGAAGAAGAAGAAGAAGAAGAAGAAGAAATAATAGCCAATAGAACACTGAAAAGCGAAGGTAATCGAAAAAAGAAGACGACGAAGAAGAGAGGGAAGTTTGAGAAAAGAAGAAATTGGACAATGAAAACCGAATACAAAGATTTCAGAAAAGAAGAAAAGAAGAAGAAGAAGAAGAAGAAGAAGAAAAGAAGAAGAAGAAGAAAGAAGAACAAAGAAAGGGAAAGAAGAAAAGAAGACGACGAAAAGAGAAAAGGGAAGTAATCGAGAAAAGAAGAAACGACAATGAAAAGAAACAAAGAGAAAAGAAGAAGAAGAAGAAAAGAAGAAGAAGACAATGATTGGACAATGAAAACCGAAAAGCGAAGAAACAGAAAAAGAAGACGACGAAAAAGAGGGAAGTTTGAGAAAAAGAAAGACAATGAAAAGCGACCGAGAAGAAAAGAAGAAGAAGAAAAGAAGAAGAAACATAGAAAAGAAACCGAAAAAGAAGACGACGAAGAAGAGAGAAAGTTGAGAAAAGAAGAAGACAAGAAAAGAAGAAGAAGAAGAAGAAGAAGAAGAAGAAGAAGAAATAATAGAACACTGAAAAGCGAAGGTAATCGAAAAGAAGACGACGAAAAAGAGAGGGAAGTTTGAGAAAAGAAGAAATTGACAATGAAAACCGAATACAAAGATTTCAGAAAAAGAAAAGAAGAAGAAGAAGAAGAAGAAGAAGAAGAAGAAGAAGAAGAAATAATAGAACACTGAAAAGCGAATAATCGAAAAAGAAGACGACGAAGAAGAGAGGGAAGTTTGGGAAAAGAAGAAATTGACAAGAAAAACCGAATACAAAGATTTCAGAAAAGAAGAAGAAGAAGAAGAAGAAGAAGAAGAAGAAGAAGAAGAAAAGAAGAAGAAGAAAGAAATAATAGAACACTGAAAAGGAAGGTAATCGAAAAAGAAGACGACGAAGAAAGAGGGAAGTTTGAGAAAAGAAGAAATTGGACAATGAAACCGAATACAAAGATTCAGAAAAGAAGAAGAAGAAGAAGAAGAAGAAGAAGAAGAAGAAGAAGAAGAAGAAGAAGAAGAAGAATAGAACACTGAAAAAGGAAGGTAATCGAAAAAGAAGACGACGAAAAGAGAGGGAAGTTTGAGAAAAGAAGAAATTGGACAATGAAAACCGAATACAAAGATTTCAGAAAAAGAAGAAGAAGAAGAAGAAGAAGAAGAAGAAGAAGAAGAAAAGAAGAAATAAAAGAAGACTGAAAAGAGAAGGTAATCGAAAAAAGAAGACGACGAAAAAGAGAGGGAAGTTTGAGAAAAGAAGAAATTGGACAATGAAAACCGAATACAAAGATTTCAAGAAAAGAAGAAGAAGAAGAAGAAGAAGAAGAAGAAGAAGAAGAAGAAGAAGAAGAAGAAATAATAGAACACTGAAAAGCGAAGGTAATCGCAAAAAGAAGACGACGAAAAGAGAGGGAAGTTTGAGAAAAGAAGAAATTGGACAATGAAAACCGAATACAAAGATTTAGAAAAAAGAAGAAGAAGAAGAAGAAGAAGAAGAAGAAGAAGAAAGAACACTGAAAAGCGAAGGTAAGAAAAGAAGAAGAAGAAGAGAGGGAAGAAGAAAAGAAGAAAGACAATGAAACCGAATACAAAAGATTTCAGAAAAGAAGAAGAAGAAGAAGAAGAAGAAGAAGAAGAAGAAGAAGAAGAAGAAATAATAGAACACTGAAAACGAAGGTAACTTAAAAAAGAAGACGACATAAAAGAGAGGGAAGTTTGAGAAAAGAAGAAATTGGACAATGAAAACCGAATACAAAGATTTCAGAAGAAGAAGAAGAAGAAGAAGAAGAAGAAGAAGAAGAAGAAGAAGAAGAAATAATAGATCACTGAAATGGAAGGTAATCGAAAAAGAAGACGACGAAGAAGAGAGGGAAGTTTGAGAAAAGAAGAAACTGGACAATGAAACCGAATTTCAGAAAAGATTCTAGAAGAAGAAGAAGAAGAAGAAGAAGAAGAAGAAGAAGAAGAAGAAAGAAATAATAGAACACTGAAAAGCGAAGGTAATCGAAAAGAAGACGACGAAGAAGAGAGGGAAGTTTGAGAAAAGAAGAAATTGGACAATGAAAACCGAATACAAAGATTTCAGAAAAGAAGAAGAAGAAGAAGAAGAAGAAGAAGAAGAAGAAAGAAAGAACACTGAAAAGCGAAGGTAATCGAAAAAGAAGACGACGAAAAAGAGAGGAAGTTTGAGAAAAGAAGAAATTGACAATGAAAACCGAATACAAAGATTTCAGAAAAGAAGAAGAAGAAGAAGAAGAAGAAGAAAAGAAGAAGAAGAAGAAGAAGAAATAATAGATCAATGAAAATGAAGGTAATCGAAAAGAAGACGACGAAAAAGAGAGGGAAGTTTGAGAAAAGAAGAAATTGGACAATGAAAACCGAATACAAAGATTTCAGAAAAAGAAGAAGAAGAAGAAGAAGAAGAAGAAGAAGAAGAAGAAGAAGAAGAAGAAGAAGAAGAAGAAATAATAGGACATTGAAAGTCGAATGTAATCGAAAAAAAAAGGCGACGAAGAAGAGTGGGAAGTTCGATGCGATAAACGTAAGAGAAGAAGAGAAAACATAACAATAAAAAAGGAAAGATTAAAGAAAAAGAATGACATAAAGAGAAACAGAAACAATGAAAACATGAGCTAAACATAATATCAGAAGAAGACAAAGATGAAAAAGATATGTAGTTAATAAGAGAAAGGCGAAACCTTGAAAAAATGGGGAGAAATATAAAGGAGAAAGTAGAGAAGAATGTTGGCCAAGAAGAAGTGAAACAAAGAAAAACGGGAGAAAATTCCCGAAAAGATAAGGAGGTGGAAAGTAAATAAATACAGAGAAAAGGTAGAAATCAAATGCGAAAGAAAGGACTACTAAAACGGTGTGAGAAGAAAGAAAGAAGGAAATAAAACGAGAAAGAAAGAAAAAAAAAAGAAGCCGGTAAAAATAAAGAGAAAATAAAACCGCGAAATGACAAAGAGAAATGGGAGAAAAAGACGTGGAGAAGATGGGAAGTGGAAAAAAAATAATTGTGTTAAAGTACAAAAGTTGACACACGCAGAACAAAGAAATGTCTCGTGTTAACAGATTTAATGAATAAAAAAAAAATCCTTCAAAATCATCGACTTTTACACGCTGTATCTTCCGTTGATAATTACTTCTTTGATAAAGAGCGCAAATTTTCTTTCTGATCTAAAATACCACAACGTTGCAAAGTTAATGAAATACGTCTTCTGCATGCGTCAAATGCATATTGGTATGAGAGACAAGAGTGGTAGCTGGCAGCAAGATGACAGTCATCAGTTTTTCTCGAAGGATTTCAAACATCCACTGACGATTCCACCAGTTTTGCTTTGTAAGACAATAGGGACATCGTGCGATTTTTGACAAGACATGATTTTGAATTTTATTTTTAGACTTTTTTTTTCTGACTGAAAACGGCGTCTGTAAATGTAGACTTGTTATTAACACAACTAGTTTTGACACAGAAAAACCTTCAGTCAACTTCTTTTAGTAAATCTCACACAATTCAATGTTGGAGAGCCACTCAATGTAGAGGATTAAAACCGAAATGATGAATCAAGTCCGTGATACGAACGGAAAAGAAGTGGTAGAAAGTGAAGATTATAAGAATAAGGAAGATAAATTTTATTTTATTTTTACGGTTTATCAACCCATTGTTTGGATTTACACTGTTTGGTCTTTTGACCTCATATTTGTTGCAATATTCATGACGTTTCGGACGTTGTACGCTCCGGTCTTCTTCAGGTGATTGGAATTTCTAACTGAACCCAAAGAGTTGTGAGTCGAATACCTAGTTACTGCAGTGGTGAAAAAAAAAACAATTGAATTAAAGGTGGATAACTGAGACATCCGGAAAAGGCATGGAACGTTGAACCAGAACAATCTACCGCGATGGGCGAAATAATGGATCCAGTTCGAAATGCCAATCACCTGTAGAAGACCGGAGCGTACAACGGCCGAAACGTTGTGAATATAGTAACAAAGATGAGAACAACAGTTCGATCATTGTAAATAGTGTAATCTCAGAAATATAGACAGATACATTTTGGAATGTAATAATAATAATAATAATGTTTTTGACGCGTGAATATTGCATTAATATTTTTTAAGATACAATGTTTTTACCCAATACAAGTTCTGCTATTTAACCCAGAGCTAGAGGGAAGCAGATGGATATATACTTCCCAAGTGTATTTGTAAATTAATGTAACATAACCAGCAATAGATCTTATCTGCATTGAAAGGCATAAAGTATTTAAATTTCGTCATTAAATAACACATAGAAGTCGGTGTGGCGCTAAGCAAAGTAAAACAAGCAAACCTAGATAGCACCAACTGCCCGGACAGTGACTGCCGTATATTTCGTTATGAGGAAACGGTTAATTATACAATTACCATTACAGATTAGCTGAAAAGATACTACACTTTGACCCCAGGCCGATCGTCAGGGAGTGAATAAAAGCGTAACTCAGCTGTCCGATTTTCTTTTCCAAGCCTTTTCCACGACACCATCTGCACATCCAAGGACGATAGATATCGACTGAACCTTGACGTGAACAGGTTAAAATTGTAGTGTTCAGGATAGCCTCAAAGTGGCAGTCTGACCCGCAATGTAGCGGTTGTTGCGAAAAACAAAAATGAATATCATATGTAAGTCGAAGAGAAAATAATGACTGGGTCAAGATGTTGATCTTCCACACTACTTCAAACAAAAAGTTAGGAAGGAAGCTTCCATCAATACTAGATCACTTTTTCATAGACGTGATATGGCTTCCCTACAAATATTTTCATGGCAACTGTTCTAAGAAGCAATCTTCCCTGATGCCCCAACTACATAAATTTAAGCGTGGTACTAGATTGGCAGATAGGTACCACCTTTTATTGTTGAAATAGTTAAATGCAACCACCACTTTACTCCAGCATTCTCTTTTCTCGCGCTTCACGAAAGGGGAACTCCCTTCCTCTTACTTGCTTTCCTGATAATTACAAAAATTTAAATGCAATAAATCGTCATATTCTGTTACCGTGATTTCGTTCTTCTTTTACCCTTTCCTCAATCCTGTCTATACATAGTTACCCCCCACCCACTTTCACGCTCTGTAACCCCTGTGTGTTAGGAGCTTTCCCGCTTTGCTTCGGGTGAAATGCCTAAAAAAAAGATCAGAAACTAAACTTGAGAATCCTAGTTTGCTGAAAAGATTTGATAAATTTCAACCAACGGTAGCGTGTCCTGGGTATGACGATAAACTACATCCGGCAGTAAGGCTTCTACCGGGAGATTGGAGGTTTTGAGGAGCATGGAACAACCTCTTTATTGCTGTTGTTCCCAGGTCCTCTATGACCCGGTATGGTTGCGCCTATTAGGGTCCCAGCTATGGGGAAATAATGAAACCCTAAATTAAAATCAAAACACGAGTAAAGTATAAAAGTACATTTTTAAAGTAAAAATACCAGCAATACATTTTTAAAACGGGACCGACGATACCGTTATGGTAAATTACCCATGTACACATGGACTCTCCCAGCTATAAATAGGAGCAGGTACTGCCTTTTAGAGAGTGTAGTTTTCCAGCAGTCAGCTCTGACAGTCGGACCGAACATTCTTGCTCGTATGTATATGTTTTGTATTGCTGTTTCTGTTAATATATATATGCTTAAATCAATTCCTCTCTTTGTGTCTATATTTATGGCCCCAACAAATAGATATTTATAGTAAAATAACCAGAAATACATTTTAACTGAAGTTGAAGGCATACCGTTATGCAAGATCAACCAACCAACCAACGGTAGCACTAGCTGCTCGTTCAGTGAGTGCTGAATATTTCCTTATAAGGAAACGGCTAATATTACCATTACCATTAGAGATGAGGAGAACAGATACTACACCCTGATACTAGCCCAAAGGCTAATGATGCTAAAAAAAGATAGTCCGTGTAGCACTTAGTGAGATATTTCTTGTACGAAATGTAAAAATACGTTACACAGTCAAATTGGGGGATGGGGAATATTTAAAGAAAGGTCGTTGCCCATATATACATTAAAACACACACACAGACACACAAACATATATATATATATATATATATATATATATATATATATATATGTGTGTGTGTGTGTGTGTGTGTGTGTGTTTAAGTGTGAATATAAACTAAATAATTAGACAGTAGCCACTGTATATGCGTGCGTTAGCGTGCAGACACATAGAAGCTAATAAATATTTACTCAATTTAATAAGGGACAAACAAAACAGTGCTCAATGTTGTTAGAGCTAAGAAGTATATATTAATAAATATACATATATCTACGTTTGAAACGTTAATTTGCACTACAAACATATATATATATATATATATATATACGTTTGTAGTGCAACTTAACGTTTCAAACGTAGATATATATATATATATATATATATATATATATAT
This sequence comes from Acanthosepion pharaonis, assembly GCA_903632075.3. Lineage (NCBI taxonomy): Eukaryota > Metazoa > Mollusca > Cephalopoda > Sepiida > Sepiidae > Acanthosepion > Acanthosepion pharaonis. Next base: position 529,674 of record CAHIKZ030000058.1, read on the forward strand.
ATATAATTTGTATATGTAATCCCATTTTCGGCTATTTAATGTCTTGTTTGTTTTCATATTTAAGCATATAGGCGAAAATTGGTCACATTTCTACTTGTGTCAATAGGTTAATATTGATCAGATTTGTATTTAAATCTATAGTTAAATTATCGGATTTTTACTGAAATATTAAACTTTTGTTAATCAGGAGGTAAAACAGTAATCAGATTTATACAAGATTTTTTAGGAAAATATTTGACTCTGAAATAAACATTGTTCAGTTTTATACTTGAGTCTATAGGTAAACATTAGTTGATTTTATACTTGAGTCTATGGGTAAAATTTGGTCGATTTTATACTTGTTTCTACAGGTAAACGTTGGTCGGTTTTATAATTCAGTCCGTTTTATACGTTATAGGCAAATATTGACCAGGTTTTCACTTCAGTTCTTTGTTTTTTTATACATTCGTCGTTTGTCTACTTGAGTCCATAGGTAAATATTGTACTTAATTTTGTTCTTAATATTAATTATACATATCGAAGAATTTACCGTGAAAATGCTACGACAAAATGCGTCCAATGACTTCAATTCACCGGCTTATTTTGTCTTAGAGACAATAATCTTGCTTGTAAGCAACTAGAACTCGTTTAGAATCTAAAAGAAAAAAAAACATTGAATTATAGATAGTTTATTTAATTTCTTTCTTTTTCTTATTTTCTTTCATTCTGCAATGCGCAACGTAATTGTAAAGGAATCCCAAATCCGTATATATATATATATATATATATATATATATATATATATATATATATATATATGTATGTATATATATATATATATATATATATATATATATATATATATATATATATATATATATATGTGTGTGTGTGTGTGTGTTTATACACATGCGCAAAACACAGACGGAAAAATAGTCTTGGTTATGACGAGAAAATACATCCGACAGCAAATCATTTGATCAGGAGATTGGAGGTTTTGAGGAACCACCTCTTAATTGCTTTTGTTCCCAGGTTCACCCGGGGTGGCAGCAACTGTTAGAGACTTATATCTATGGCCAAATAGTGAACCGCCAAACAGAAACAAATACTATGAAATTGTAAATATCAGCAATATATTTTTATATAAAAGAAACAATACATATTTATAATAAAATTAAAAATATTACATCTTTATATAAAAAAATGACCAACAATACATATTTATAATATAATTAAAAATATTACATTTTATATAAAAAATGACCAACAATACATATTTATAATAAATTAAAAATATTACATTTTTATATAAAAAACTGACCAACAATACATATTTATAATAAAATTAAAAATATTACATTTTTATATATAAAAAAATGACCAATAATACATATTTATAATAAAATTAAAAATGTAATATTTTTATATAAAAACATGTTCAACAATTCATATTTATTTTGATATTACTAACAATATATTTTTATAGTAAAATACCAACTATACATTTTATATAAAAAAAAATGAACAACTGAAAATCTTTTTAAAACAAAATTACCAGCATCTTGTCTGTAGCTGAAGTCATAAAATTGCGATCAAGATATGTTTAATTGAAGCCAGAAAATTGTATTATTATTATATTAGAAAATTATTTAGCTTTTAGCATTAATTGATCCATAGAAGTGTTTATATGTCGCTAGATAAAACCAAACAAAAAAATAAACGAAACAAGGGCTAAGCATAGAATGAAGACAGGTGTTGTCGTTTAAAATACGTTTAAAGGTGTCATGGCGCAGCAGGCTTCATTTTACATAGTGCCCATGGATAAAAGCTGTCCCTCAAGCGTTTTGTCCTAGACCTAATAGATCCAAAATGTCGCTCTGGGGATAAGAGATCAAATAAGTTGTATCCCTGATGCGTGCTGTCATTCGTTATGTTTTCTGATCTTTTGCGACAGCGAAAATTAGTGATCTTCTCCAAGTAACCAAGGATGTCACCAGGCAACCGATCATATCCTGGACAGAATCTGTAATCCTCTGAAGGTCTCTCCAAGTGTTGATCATAAATCGTCTGTATAACGATGAAGTTGTTCGTGTTCAATCAGTGCGTAAATCCAGGTGGATACCAATATAGAACGTACCTCAAGTTAAGTCTTAAAGGAATAAAACAAAACAAAAATAACAGAAACACGACGAGTTAAATATGATTTCTGGCTTTAAATAACCTGCAAATAAGGCACAAATAAATCAATAATTGGTGGTGCGTAGTTTTTCTATTGTAACAACATTTTTGAAGGTAGTAATAATTTACTGACACAAATCCTACTAATTAACCAATAGTTGGGCAAACAGGTTGACTGATACCTTTCCCAGTGGTATTTGCGCTTAAGTAAATATAAAGAACCCGACTGGAATTGGATCTCGGCTCTCCAATTTACAATTCAAGAGCCGTTATCCGTTACACTCCAAGCACATGCAAGCTTACAGTAATTGATATTCCCAAGTGAGCAGAGACGTAGGCACTTACCAGGCTCGATGTTGCTTAACTTGCGAGAACTGGTGATTCAATATGATATAGCAATAAGCCTTCGCAACCAATTATAGGTTCAACCAGTTTCAGAAAGCAATTATTGAATCTAATTCTTGTACATTGACTATTCGGAAACCTTGACTAGTATCCAATCATACTGATTTCTCTATCATATATAGTGTGTGATCGGTAAACTGTTACCATTTTATATTTTTAATTTAGAGCATGCGCCTTATTTCTTTTGATTTTGTGGACTGCACAGTACAGTAGGGTCAGTTGGGCGCCATCTGTGAGAAACAGAGCACCATGACGCAAGAAATTTGGAAACGGCATGCTGTACTGCGTAGCATTCGCACCGAAAGATCCAATACTTAAATTTCAGATTGATTGGGTGTCAATCTGAGGACAGTGCAGAGGATTCAGAAAGAGTTAGTGAGTCTAATGGTGATTGCGAAGTTATTTGCAGTGATCACTAGTGATGGCAACACAGAGGCCTACATAAAGTGTCTTGAAAAGGTAGTGCTGGCCTAGGTCAAGAGGGTGGCTGCTGGAAGACCCAATATCTGGTAACAGGACTCTGCACCATACCACAAAAGCAGGAGACCGCAGTCATTGCTGTCAGACAATTTCTGCGACTACATCACCTAAGTGGTCATCTAACTCCCCAGACTGCAAACCCCCTTGAATATTACATGTGGGGCGCAATTGAGTGAGAGACCAATAAAACTCCTTGCAACACCAAAGATGAACTGAAGGCAAGGATTATGACAGCATTCACCAACTTAAACCAGCAGACTACCCAGAAGAATTGTAGGAGATTCTAGTTTTAAGGCCGCGGTGAAGCCAATGGAGATTTTATAGTATAAATTATTCTTTATTATTTCAAGATATTTTCGTGTAATTGTGGCAAATATAAATATAAAAAATAACATCATTTCATATTAGCCTAAGTTAAACGACAATTTATCTATCGCGCCCAGTATTTGTACTCTTTGTGAGCATAGTTAAAGCATTCTATTCTTTCGGCATTGTGTTCTTACTTATCTGCAGACGTCTTACATTACACCTATCTGATCATAATTCCATTAGAACCCATTTAAACGCACACACAGACTTAGCAGACTCCATTAGAAACATACTGGTAGGAAACACACATAATAACTTCATGCACATGTAAAAAAAGATAATAAAAACGGAAGCTTCAATAATAAAAAAGAAAAAGCCAATTCTTAATAATATTAATTACGAACAAGGCCACAATGTGCGAACCGTATTCAGAAATTAAAAACATCTCTATATCCCACTAAAACATACACGTAATGAACTCAATTAAGCTCAAAAATTGAATCATCCTTGATAATGACAAAAGGTATTGCCGAATGCGCTCGTAACTATAAAACATTTGGACATTTTTACACGCACTTTGTCCAGAAAACAAAGCTCTTGTTCGAACACAAGCTTAAGCATAGTACCTTTTTGTCGTTTTTAATGAAACATGCATAAACGAAGGATTGCTGCCTACATATACAACTATATATATATATATATATATATATATATATATATATATATATATATATATAGAGGGAGTAATCTTGTTTGACAGAGTTTGACTCTCTTGAGCCTGATTTTGAATACAGAGTATTACTTTTCTTAGAGTGATTGCCACCTCAAGGCAAGTGAGACCAGTAGTCTCTACTATTTAACTATTTAGCTTGTGTGATGCATTCTGAGTTTCCTAAGGTAAAAGTGAAAGTGAAAGTGAAAGTAATGAATTCGGTTAAAATTCGATGTCTGCTCACCGAATTCTTTTTCTGATTTTCTGATCTAAACAGAAAAAAATCATGTCTGATAAAAATGTGACAAACACACATTTTTATAACAATCGTCCCTTTATATACGCAGTTGTATACTTGAGACTTACTTTTGCGCTATCAATTCTGTTGCTGTTATTAACTTAGTTGAATATAATGAGAAATAACTTCTTCTATGTGTCGTGTCGTTTGAAGACATGGGAAATACAGCTCTCTGTCACATCCTGACCTTTATAGCTCGGTGCTTACCTCTTTACTACTTGGCTTACGGCCACATCACGTTTAAATAACGGTTCCGTTCGATTGCCGAAGTTAAACAACCTCCAGCATGGTCTGTACCTACATGGGTGACCACTTAGTAATACCAGATGCTGTGATATTGGATATGCGGGTGGTGTAATGGAAAATGACTCTGAATTGTTAACTGGAGAACTGAGTTCCAATTCCTGTGAGGTTCCTTATATTCATTTACATATCATGCCCTTGAGAAAATTATGAAGCCACATATTATTATCCCCACCAGATGTAAGACATCACTAAACCGCTATCATCTCCAACAAAAAAATTCTTATAATCTAAAAATATTTTCTGGCTGTAAATAATCTGCAAGGAATTGATTAATCCGTCGAAAACGAATCAATCTTTTATTTATCCCATTTGAGGAGCTGGAATTAATTTAACAAAGGTCGTTAGGTGTTTCCTTCTTTAGCAGTTATTAGCCCATATATGCACTGCCCAGCCCAGGGAATGAACCCATAATTTCTATATCAACAAATACCCACACGGCAGTAGACTTGTAAATTAAAGCGTTGGCTCATGAATTTCGTTGCATAGTAATTGTGAGTTCAATCTCTGGTCTGGGTAGCTCAAATATAGACTCAGTGGAAAAGGGTGAGCAATAACTGAGCGGTGCTAAATAAGAACAACACGAGGTATCCACAGAGACGGTCAGTGGAAAGAGAACAATCTACCCACTGAATGTTACGCGGATCGACAAAAACCCAATGAACGCTAGAGAGCACGACTGTCGAAATGTTTTGATAACAGCCAAGACGCGGACAATAATCGGTATGCCTATAAAGTAAATGATGATAAGCTTAATGGTAATGGCTATTGTAGTATTAGCCGTTTCCTTATAAGGAAACATCTGGCATTCATTCTACGCACAGCCAGTCCTGCTGCCGGTTGAAATTTATAAAATACTAGCAGTAGAACCCGCCGTTGCCCGGGAATGTAACAGTAAGAGATAGATCAAGTATCGATCATCACAAAGACTAAAAAATAAAATTGACAAAGATTATTGTTTAAGGTTGACGGACACGCATGTCTTAATTAGTTTTTTTTTTTTTACGAATTGGTCAAACCCAAACTCAAACAAAAACATTGTTTTCAATCGTTATGAGTCTACTGATTTTATTATAAACAATTGTCTTGTAAATGGAATTTTTTAAAGCATTCTGAATGTAAAAATAAAGAAAAAAGTGTGCAAGATTATAAAAAACACTACCTGCCAAAAAAAGTGGAAGTTTTGTTGAAATCGGTTGAGAAATGTAGGAGATCCGATCCCATATATAAACGAACACACACACACACACACACACACACAACCTGGGTTTTATAATAAGTATAACTCGATATGAGTTGTCCCCCTTTCATTCTCGCGAATCCTCTTAATCGTGTTTTCAAATTGATTTCGTGCAAAAACAATTGTGTTTTTCCAATTTTTGGATGTGTCAGAACCACCGCAAGGTAATTTACATAGTCCTGTGAAGTTTTGTTGAAATCGGTTTGAAAAATGTAGGAAATCAGATCCAATATATAAACACACACACGCACACACACACACACACGCACACACACACACACACACACACACACACGCACACACACACACAAAGAACCTGGGTTTTATAATAAGTATGATTTCTATTAAAACACTATTTTTAGGAAAAGAGGTTTCTCAAGACCAGTAACTGTTACGTTTCTCTCCAGTATAGAAGAGACAATAATTTTGGCTGTTATACATAGATGTTTAGATAATATTAATCTTAGCTGTGAATGATGCAAAATATCATAGGGAAATAGTAAATTAACCGTTTCCCTACACGGAAATATTTGGCTTTCATTGAACGAGCAGCCAGGTGTGCTTTCGGTTGAAATTTGTAAAATATTTCTCGTAAAAAAATTCTTCAGGAAAATATGTTCCTCAAGTTCCGTAGCTTTTATCGCTCTTTCCAATAATGATGGTGGGGGTTCCATCCTAACCTTTTGTTTTACGCTGTGTGTAATCTCAACATTTTGATTATGTCATTATTTTCTTTTCCAGTTACATGACTATCCATTTTAGTTGTTGCTGCTTTTAGCTTATCTTAAGGCCTGCTTCTTGGATCTTTTGAAAATGAATGTTGGTTTTCTGTTCAAATAGAAATGGTAATGCTAATATTAACCATTTCCCTACAAGGAAACATTTGACATTCATTGACCGTGCAGCCAGTAGCTTTTTTCTCATAAACTATTTTGTCAGGAAAATAGTTTTTTTTTTAAAGTCCAGTAATTGTTATCGCTCTTTCTTGTATTGGTAGGGGTTTCCTTTTATTTTAATTAGTGTGAAACGTCAAGAACTTAAACATATTTAAAATGAGTCGATTACATTCTTTGATAAAAAAGAGACAGTGTTCACTTCAGCTTTTCTCGATTTTCTGTTTTAGAAATATTAAAAAAAGAAAGAAATTTTGATATGTACATCACAATATATGCAAAATAACAAGCTTAACTTTTGAATTGTCAGAGATCGTTTATATATCAGAAGTAGATAAAAATAAATAAATAATACATAGTAAAATAAACAACAAAATAAGAAAATATTTATGTCTTAAAACTCTTTTTTTTTATTTTCAAATCCGTTAGATTAAAGTATTAAACATTCCCAGACATGAACATCTCAGTAATCTCCGAATCTATTACACTACAAATACTGTTCTTCGGGAGGCGCCCATGAAATATATTTATTATGATTTACTTAGTTTGTCACAGGGTCACAAATGTGGAAACCACAGTAAGGATCGAACCCATTAAGAGACTGCAAATTATCTATTGTAAGAATGTTTTTAATCATATCTATGACAATATAAAATAAGACTTACGACTTGAATAGGAATCTCTGAACGCTGTTTGTCCTGTTCATGTTACTGTTCTGTCTCAGTCTTTTTCTAGAGGTATAGAGCACTTTTAGTTACTCTATTTTTCTCCTTTTTTCTGTCTTTTTTATCTTGCCTATCTTGCAGGATTTTTTTTTTCATGATCGTTCTTTTACTTCATTTTTTAAACATTTAAAACCCAAAGAAGGCAATAACGCCACTAAGACGCAAGTAGTTAATAAGTGTGAGAGGATATGAGAAAAAGAAAACATTATTAAGGAATAATAAAATAACAAGAATTAAGAAGACAGGAAATGATGCACTTAATTTTTTTTGAGGTTCAAAGTTGATTTGAAAGCAAAAAGCCGAGTGTTCCGTAATTCTAATAGAGGAATAAAGTGTCACTGCCGACACTTAAGTTTGAACATAGACCACCAGTGAGCAAACACAGGCGATCCCATTATTGAATTTAGACCACGTGACTATGAAGGAAACGCATACATGTAGGAAGTTGCTGACGACTAAAGATCTTCATTTCTAATCTATCCTCTATTATTATACGAACCGCTATTCTCTACTCTATTCACTATATTATTTCTCTATATGGATTACTATTCGAGCGAGTATTATCGAGCAAGTACTATTAGTGAAAATGCTATTCGAAGGCGTCTGGCACCAGTATTGTTCAACGGAGTTACTATAGTTGTATCTGCGATTACAAAGTCTATACTACAACGAGCATTACGAAAGTGACGACGAGTCTTCGTTGACATCACAAAACCGGCAACGAGTGTTCGTTGGCATCACAAAAATAACCGATAGGTACAAGAGAAGAAACTGATAGCATAGATCTTATGGTTGCATCTAGCCCTTTCAACTGTAAGTTGATGAGGCCTCGTCGCTAATCTAGCAGTAAGCTTAAATTCTTAAAGTCATCTACAAAAAAAGTGAAGCCCATCAGAACAATTAGCATGAAAATATTTCTAGAAAAGGCATAGAGAAACAAGATTCAGCGATTGGGAAAGTGACTGAAGCGAAAAGAACAGGTCATGACCAGCGACGTTGCAGTTTCTTTGCATTTATCGATGTTCTCTAAATATATAGCAGGGGAAGCAGACTATATTCTAAGCATGGAGGATCATTAGGCGAAAGAAGCTACTTCCTACGTTACGGTGTAAGTTTATTTTCGTTTAATACTGAAGATCACCCAATACAAGGCTCGAGAAGTACTCAAGGTAGAGTTACTGCTAAAAAGATTTATGATGAATGACGTGTTGGATATGAATAAAAGAGTGAGTAGAAGGGTGGGAAGGTTATGAGGATATGTAGGGAAGATTGGACCGCCACTTGGTATCGAACCTTTGCTTCCAAGTGAGACGAGCTATATTAATCATCGCACGGCGTCACGTTGCCTTTGTGTGTTTTTAGTCAAGTTAAAGGACAAAGGCGAAAAATCAACCGCCACCGATATTGAAGCGACACCACGTGACATATATTGTGGAAATGACGTAATTGCGACAATGAAAGAAACAAAAGGCGCCATTTGTTAAATCTTGAAGGCTGAAAAACAATGGCTTTTCTGAAAGAGAAAACGTATTTCGAATAAATCACATATTGCCGAATTCCGTTATACGAATAAAAACTGTTGTTATTTTTATCATCAAATTATAATTCATTTATTGTCTGTTGTATATTGCTTTCTTTTGCGGCAGATACACGCATATATTTAAGGTGGCTGTCAGCCTTTTGTGTAGCTATTCATTACATTTTAGAAAAACACCTGTTCACTTCCTTCATAGTTTTACGGAAGACATATTTTAAAAACTTATAATAATAATAATAATAATTGTTATTGTTCCTAACTTTGTTAGTTCGCATGATCTTTACGGCCTGCTAATACCTAATTAATAATGAACTATTCCATTGGATCGATCGCATGGAAAAGAAAACCTATCAAAGACGTTATCTGGTTTCAGTAAAAACAAAAAAAGAAAGAAAGATAGAATTGATTAACGTCCCTTGCTAATCTACTATCTATATTTCTCATGTTGTCTGTCTGTATGTCTGTCGTGGGCGTTGTTACCTCCCCCAGGCCGCATTTCTCACCCGATTTCGATGCGGTTTTCACCATAAGTTTGCAAATGGCTGTCGTAAGGATATGACGGAGCCCGATTCAGACTCAGGTTCCGAAAAAATCGATAATCGAAAAAATCTGCTTACAGAAGGAATGATCGCATTACAACAAAATTTGACACCCTACCATTAGAAGTGTTGTCCAGAAGTTTCATGACCACGGACCCCTAAACAGCGCGGAAAATCGATAAAATTCAAAAACCGATACGCTCAGATTGCACCTGAACCGCATGGCGGTTTTTAGCTAAAACTGACCGGATTTATGACGAGGCCATTGGGGGTCACCATGTGAAGGAGCCATTTGAAGGGTTTGATGGCCCAAGGAAAAACGCTGTCTGTCATTGGTGTACACTGAGAGGAGCAGTGCTTCTCATACGGCCAACTTTACGTAGCTTGCTCTCGAGTCGGCAGGCGCGAGGATGTGTTCCTTTATTCACCCTCGCAAAAGGCTGAAAATGTGGTCTACACTGAAGTCCTCAGCCAGTGATATGCAAACTCCATTCCATTTTTCCTGTTCATGCAATAAAATTGCTGTATAAGTCGTACGATTTTTGAATCAAGCACGGGCAACGCCGGGCCATGCTGCTAGTGTTTTATAAAAATGGACTATTCTGTTTTGATCTGTGAGAAGGCAAATGGCATCAAAGAAACTAAAAGAAAGAAGAGAGAATTGTTTAACGGCTGTGTCATTGAAATAAAAAAAAATTAGTCATTTTTAAATCTGCTTATTTGTACCTCCTTACTTCTTAAAATGACGAGTAGTTTTCATATTTAATATTGTCATTGGATCATTTTATTAAAGTTGTTGAGCTCAAATATTAAACGATGCAAGAGAGGAATTTATACGGATATATCAATGGCACTGAACTGGCCATGAGCTTATTCAATCATTAACTGAAGAATTAAGATTCCTCAGAAATTTCAAATAAATAAACAGTGAAATTTTCACGTGTTAAAACTAGTAATAACAATGATGCTTACAGAAAAGCCCGATTTAAGTAACGAAAAAGCAAAGAAAAGACAATGCTTAACAATGCTTAACAATATTTCGACATATGGACTGTCTTCAAGTTATATATGCAAATTGCAATCAAATATATAACAAATATAATAGATAATAAACGCAAAGTCAAAAGCATTTCTCTATTCCATTTCTTTATTTTTCTCTTTTTCTTCATTTTTTACTTTCTTTCTTTCTTTCTTTCTTTCTTTCTTTCTTTCTTTCTTTCTTTCTTTTTCTCTCCATTCTCCATTTTCTCCATCTTTTTTTCTTCTTTCTTTCTTTCTTTCTTTCTTTCTTTCTTTCTTTCTTTCTTTTGTCTTTCTTTTTCCTTCGTACAATTATCTATATTTTCTTTTTCTCACTACAGCCGGACAGCATCTCTGATATATCTTTTTTTCCATTTGTCCACCCAATCAAAACGCAATGTCGCATCATTTTTCTTAGGTAAGGTCAAACCTACAAATGTAGGACATATGCAGAATAATGATAACAAATTCGACCCCCTCCAAAAGATTTTATAAACTAAAATGAGATCACAACTATTCATGCCAAAGCTTCTAGCTTCATTTTTTCTTTTTGTAAAATGTCAGGGAACTATGAGAAATGAATTTCAAGTTCATCCAACTTTTTTTTGCGCAATCATTCAATAGTATTTCTTCGTTTATAATATTGTTATTTCTATTCTTAAGAGAGAAAAGCAAATGCCGTATTTAACCCTGTTAATAAATTTTTTGTTATTATCAACAGTAAAAACGAATAAAAAATGGCAATATCGAGGCGATTATTCACAATAATAATGTAAAAGTAGTTGCTGATGGAAAGAGACATTTGGTGTATGGTGAGCATTAAAAGCATGCGTCAGTTTAAAGTGACGTTTTATTTTTTTCACATGTATAATAATAATAATAATAATAAAATGTCACTTTAGATCATAAGAGATTTCCTGAAATATGTTGGGAAATTTCAAAGATTTCATGAAAAGAGCCAGTTCACCCTGATGATCCCATGTGGGGAAACCTAGGTAGGTAGTACCTGGATATATATATATATATATATATATATATATATATATATATATATATATATATATATATATATATATATATATATATATATATATATATTTATATATATATATATATATATATATATATATATATATATATGTGTGTGTGTGTGTGTGTATGTATGTGTGTGTGTATTATTTTATTATATGAGATTAGTAAAACATAAATGTCTGAACAGAACAATTTTCTCCATTTCTTTCTTCTCTCTCCCTCGCACACACACACGCACACACACACACACACACACACACACACACACACACACACACACACATATATATATATATATTTATATATATTTGGAGAAAGAGAGAGAGAGAGTGCGATGCATAAATTGTTGTCTAAATTACACAAAAATGAAAATAACACTGACAATTCATTTTAACAGATATATTTACCAAAATACAAAAAAAATATCCTGAAAAATTAAAGAGTAAATTTATTCCTTAAAATCGGCATTGGTTTCAATCACGTGCTCCAGACGACTTCCGAATCACCTGCAACTCTTCTGCTCGGTCTGCTTGTTTAAGTTGGTGAATGCTGACATAATCCTTGCCTTCAGTTGATCTTTGGTGTTACAAGGAGTTTTGTTGGTCCTCTCACTCAACTGCGCCCCGCACATAATAATCAAGGGAATTGCAGTCTGAGGAATTAGGTGGCTAGATTTAATCGGCTATGTGTGGCATGGTGTAAAGTCCTGTTGCCAGTCATAGGGTCTTCCAGCAGCCACCCTCTTGTCACAGGGCCGCACTACCACCTCAAGTCACTTGATATAGGCCCCCGTGTTGAGTCTGTGTTCCTGTTGGAAGGTGAATGGAGGTATAAATTCGACACCACTAGTAAATACTCCAGACACCATCTTCCTCTGCACTCTCCTCGGATTGACACCGAAAAACTCGTATTAGGGCTGACTGCCCGAATGCCAACCAGTACAGCATGCCGACAAAAATATCTCGAAATATGGGCGCAGGTGTTTAATATTTCGAATGAACATAAAATATAATACTCGTCTACGTTGTGTAAAACTGTTCACCATGACGACCAGGTGTATTTAAATTTGAAATGTATCGTTCAAATCATTCCAGCAAGCTCGCTTCTACAATATAGGCAGCATTTAATTTCAATTAATATTTGACACGGACGAACGTATATGAAGGAAAATAACACATGTAACACACAGGCACACACATATACACACACACTCATTCATCCTCTCTCTCACTATCTGTTCATGTTTGTAGTATTTCACCTGTAGATTCTAAGATATTATATATTATTATTGTAGCATACATACGAACGATAATAGGTATGTCCACATTCACATAAATACAGTAGTAAATACTGTATGTTGGTCTGCAGTTGGAGATTCGTTTCCAGCTGTGCTGGTCAAACTGTCTGCCTCAGGACAGAGACGATCCCCAGACGAGTCTAGGTTGAAGGACAGAGTATCATCCAGGGAAACAGATACCCGACCCCGTTTTATACGGGGTCTATGCGAAATTTTTGGCCGAGTCTACGGGCTCGGATACCCCACATTATATTCGACCTTGTGCCATATCTGACAGCATGGGGCAGTTGGTAGATATCCTACAGTTGGGGATTCATTGTAGAATTCACTTGATTCACTACCAGCAGTCGAATAATTCTACGCGCCACTGGCGAATCTTATATGTGTTGTTCTTGTCCTAAGTATTATCGTTCATTAACAAACTTTGTGTGATTATTCTTATTCAGTAACCTTCCCGAGGTTTCAATAACTGTTTACTTTTATTATTATGAACTAATTTTAGTTAAATTTGAAGCATTCACTCGATAATAGTGCATCTATGATGATGGAGAAAACATATAGAAGGTAGGTGATTATATAGACAATTGTTTTTATGTAAAGTAAATTCATTTTTTATCAATAGGCAACGGTTTGAAGATAGAAATTAGAAGATTTGAAAACTGTTTTATCTAAGGTTATGCGAAGTTTTCTTAAACTGTGATTCAAAGAATCACTATTTTCTCATTGTAAAGTATCTCTGTAAATCTTCACTGCCAGTAATGTTTTATAAATAACGTGAAGCTTCCATTTAGTATGCAAGGCAAGATCAAGTTAAGAAAAAAAACAAGATGGCGAATTGACAAGTGATGACTAAAAAATCCGATGGGATTATCTTTCTTTGATAATAATAAAAAAAAACGAAAACCTTTCTTTACCTCCCGTGTCATTGATAATAAACAAGTTGTTAGAAAGACGATGGCACAAGGTGACACTTTCAGAGTTCTTCGTTTTCGTAAAAATGTGCGAAGTCTATTCCACTGAGGATTATAATGTTGACCGCTTTATAGAAATGTACAGTTTCACTAGGCGGGTGATAACGTTCTCGTCAGCCAGCGTCCTCCTAGACTTAAACAATGACTGGATGTCATGGTTGATATTTACAGCCATACTGGGCCCAGTACTAATAAAAAGAAAACCGGGGCCTTACGCGATTTTGATATACACAACTCAGGAATATGTGCATGCATATATATATATATATATATATATATATATATATATATATATATATATATATATATATATATATATGTGTGTGTGTGTGTGTATGAAATATATGTGTATATATATATATATATATATATATATATATATATAATTATTTATATATTATATGCGCGGTACTTATTAGAAAGCGCTCAATATCAGAAATAGAGCTAACATATTTGGTTGGAGAGATATGAGTTTTTTGACCCTGGGTTTTTCAAGCTTTAGCGATCGTCAGACAAACTCTGACGTTTGTCTGACGATCGCTAAAGCCTGAAACCCAGGGTCACAAACTCACATCTATCCAACCAAATATATATATATATATATATATATATATATATATTATTATTATTATTATTATTATTATTATTATTATAGTCCGGTTCCTTGTACCACGGTGATGGGTCAAGGTAGAACCAATAAAGAAGAACTCGAACACAGGCATGGAATAATACAGATATATTACAAACATGAATATATACAGAGAAGTAGAAGTGTTAGTATGAACAATCAGGTTTAGTAGAGAGAACAATGTAGTCTCGACCAGTATCACTATTCCAATGTCTTGCAGTAATTGCTTGAACGCGACTCTGTTTTGGACTGCCTCTGACTCGACTCTTGACTCAACTTGAACTACTCACTCCACTTGAACTACTGACTCTACTTGCACTACTCCTGAGGCGCAGTATTTATTAAGTATGGAATCGTCCATCATTATTATTATTATGGTTAAGATCCCATAACAATTATATAGGAATGAAGTGTCGCTACCGACACGTGGGTTCGAACATGCCAGTGAGCAAACACAGGTGATCCCATTATTGAATTAAGTAGATCACGTGACCATACAGGAAAGGCATATTTGTAGGAAGTAGCTGACGACCAACGATCGCTATTCTTGTCTATCCTCTATTACTATTGGACCGCTATTCTCCATTCACTATACTATTTCTCTATTCAGATCACTATACGGATTACTATTCGAGCGAGTATTATCGAGCAAGTACTATAAGTGCAAGTGTTCTTCAAAGGCGTCTGACACTAGCATTGTTCAACGGCGTTACTATAGTTGTATCTACGATTACAAAGTCTCTACTTCAACGAGCATTACGAAAGTCACAACGAGTATTCATTGGCATCACAAAAGTGTTCTTTGGCATCACAATATATATATATATATATATATATATATATATATATATATATATATATTATATATTGCGCTTTCTTGCAGTCATGAGGTGGAAGTAGGGATTCAGCGTCATATTCGACTTTCGTAATATTTGAATGGCTTTCTAAAACGTGCCCTCCTCTGCAGAACACTCGCCAGTTAGCCAAGGTCATCGCAATATGGCTTTCGTCGTTGGATCCAATTGTTTTATTCTTTCATATCCTTGCTAACCGGTAATACTACTATGACATACGGCGTGACAAGGACTGGAAGAGGCTGAAGAGTCTCTAGTATGGAGAAGTGAAGAAAGGACAATAAAGAAACAGAGTTTAGTTAGACAAAATATGGTGATTGACGTTACATTTAAATTTTGGACTATTGTAGATGTCAGGGAATCAAGGAATTAGAAATGATTTCCACAGGTAAGATGTGCGAGAAAAAGAAAGTATAAGAATAGAAGTTGGTGTTGCATCTAGTTAGTTCAAATCTAGTAGCATGCTTAAATTCATATGTATATAGTACCAGGGTTTAAGACATTCAGCTAAATCACTAAAGAGGATATCGCATCAGAACAATTGCCATGAGAATATTTGTTTTAACGACAGAGGGAAACCACGTCACCTCGGTGAGAAAAAGACAAGTGGTGATGGCATTTTAGGGTGGGTTACAGGCCCTTCTTTGAAGCTTTCAAGAATATCGCGATATACGTCAATATCATCAGACCAAGTGTAGCATCAATATTCAATGAATGACCTGTCTTAATGAATTTTACGTCACATTAGTGGGATAAGGTAACACCTGTCGAAATTCGGAAACATTTATGTCAATCGAAACCATGCTAGTCGATCGAGAGCTGCATTCGGTTGGCCGCGGCATTCGAATGGCCGAATAACGGCTCTTCCGCTATGCTTGGTCTCAGGTGAAAATGTTGGCGGTCATTGTAAGCGATATAAAGATCATGATAATTTGTGATGTTTTTCCTAAATGTTGGTTGGTGATAAGACCATATGAAGATGAAAAACTTAAAAAAAAACAACAGGAAAAGATGGTCCATCAGGTAGAACACGATCGAAAACCCCAGAATCCTTGCTCTATTGTCATTGAAGATCTTTTCAGTAGAAATTCATAAAAGCGAATGATTCTCGTTTTGATCTAATTAGTCACACGACCCATATACAATGAAAGCTAACGGTCGACTTCGTCTGAATAAGATTTTATGTGCAGGCTTCCAAATTGTAACATTGCGTACGTTTAAGTATTGTTACCAAAAACCTGAAATATTAATTATTTATATCTCCCGCCTGCTTTGTCTCTGTTTATCTCTGTCTCGGCCGTTTTTTCCACCCTCCCTCTCCCTCTCTTTTATATATATATATATATATATATATATATATGTATGTGTGTGTGTGTGTGTGTGTGTGTGTGTGTGAAGGTGTACACTGAAATCAACACAAAGTAGCAACATTCTGTTTCATGCATGAACACACTCTCCAGGCTATGTGTGTTGTGTTTTAGCACGACTATTTATATAGGCTGCACAATGATGCATTATTTATAGGTAGGAATGTCTATTGTATTATCCTAACAGATATGTTTCAAATTATTCTATTCTCCCTCTCTCTCCTTCCCTCTCTCTCTCTCTCTCTATATATATATATATATATATATATATATATATATATATATATATATATTCAAGGAAGACATTTGGGCCAGTAACACACAAAAAAGAGAATGTCTAATACCGAGAATATTTAACATTGAAAAACATGAGAAAAAATAATTCCTTTTAATAATATGTGGAAACATCCACTATTTGCCTGGTGAAGATCGCGAGAACGGAAACCCGTGTAGCAAAATTATGGACATGAAGTATAATATATTTAAAAAAAACACATTACAGCCAGTGTGTGCGTGTGTGTGTGTGTGTGTGTGCAATCGCACGAGGCAAGATAAAATGTCGTTCATACAATTGCTACTATAGTTTCACCTTAATGGGCTCTTCAGGTAGGGAAGAACAGAACAACACTATCCTGGATCATGTGAATTTATGTACCATGAAGCAGAGTAAATGAACATACTCTTGTATTTTCCAGAGTTCAATTCATCAGTCGCTACATGTCTCAATAGATTTTTTCATAGCGCGTCATTCGTAATTTTCACTTTTCTTGTGGAGTCACTGGTCTTGCTTGGGAACATATAGTTTTTGTTCTTGGTACCGTCCGTCATATGGTGCCCCTAATTAATCTGATTCAGAATAGAGTTTATTTGGTGCTTTTATTTTGTTCAATATCTGAGAAACCCATCGGAACGAAACGTTGCAGTAACTGGACATTATTCGTTTTGTACGGCTTATCTACGCTTTGCAAGCTATGTAAGGCCAGAAAGTATTTTTAGAATCTAAGAATTTTTTTTTTTTGGGTGGTGGCGTAGATAATAATGATTTAGTGATACAAATCCTATTGATTAACCCATAGTCCCGGGGAGAAGAGGTGGATTCATAACTTTCCAAAAGTATTTACGCTTAAGTGAATATTACGAATCCAAATGGAATAGGAACTCGGCTCTCCGTTTAACAATTTCGTGCTAATTTCCATTACATCACCCGCGCATGCAAGGTTACAGTACCTAATATTCCCCTGCTCTCACCTATCTAGTTATTGACAAGGCTGGATGCTGCCTAACTTCGGTGATCGTAGGAGAACCCTTGTTTCAACGTGTTATATAGGAATAAAGTGTCGCTGCCGACACTGAAGTTTGAACACAGATCACCAGTGAGCAAACATAGGCGATTCCATTTCTAATAAGTGATAGGAAAGGAAATGTATCTATGGAAATTAGAATGACATCTAATTGATCACCATTTCTGTTTTATCCAATATTACTATTCGGATCGCTATTCAATATACTATTCACTATACTATTTCTCTATACTGAGCACTATACGGATTACTATTCGGATCATTATTTCTACACTATCCTCTATTACAATACGGATCGCTATTCACTATACTATTCACTATACTATTTCTCTATACTGATCACTATACGGATTACTATTCGGATCATTATTTCTACACTATCCTCTATTACAATACGGATCGCTATTCACTATACTATTCACTATACTATTTCTCTATACTGATCACTATACGGATTACTATTCGGATCATTATTTCTACACTATCCTCTATTACAATACGGATCGCTATTCACTATACTATTCACTATACTATTTCTCTACACTGATCACTATACGGATTACTATTCGGATCATTATTTCTACACTATCCCCTATTACAATACGGATCGCTATTCACTATACTATTCACTATACTATTTCTCTATATTGACCACTATACGGATTACTATTCGGATCATTATTTCTACACTATCCTCTATTACAATACGGATCGCTATTCACTATACTATTCACTATACTACTTCTCTATACTGAGCACTATACGGATTACTATTCGGATCATTATTTCTACACTATCCCCTATTACAATACGGATCGCTATTCACTATACTATTCATTATACTATTTCTCTACACTGATCACTATACGGATTACTATTCGGATCATTATTTCTACACTATCCCCTATTACAATACGGATCGCTATTCACTATACTATTCACTATACTATTTTCTACATATTGACCATATACGGATTACTATTCGATCATTATTTCTACACTATCCTCTATTACAATATGGACTATTCACTATACTATTCACTATACTATTTCTCTATATTGATCACTATACGGATTACTATTCGGATCATTATTTCTACACTATCCCTATTACAATATACGGATCACTATTCACTATACTATTCACTATACTATTTCTCTATATTGATCACTATACGGATTACTATTCGGATCATTATTTCTACACTATCCTCTATTACAATATCACTATTCACTATACTATTCACTATATATTTCTCTACACTGAGCACTATACGGATTACTATTCGGATCATTATTTCTACACTATCCCCTATTACAATACGGATCGCTATTCACTATACTATTCACTATACTATTTCTCTATACTGATCACTATACGGATTACTATTCGGATCATTATTTCTACACTATCCCCTATTACAATATGGATCGCTATTCACTATACTATTCATTATACTATTTCTCTATATTGATCACTATACGGATTACTATTCGGATCATTATTTCTACACTATCTATTACAATATGGATCGCTATTCACTATACTATTCACTATACTACTTCTCTATACCTGAGCACTATACGGGATTACTATTCGGATCATTATTTTTATCCCTATTACAATACGGATCGCTATTCACTATACTATTCACTATACGGATGATCACTATACGGATTACTATTCGATCATTATTTCTACACTATCCTCTATTACAATACGGATCGCTATTCATATGGATCGCTATTACTATTCACTATACTATTTCTCTATACTGATCACTATACGGATTACTATTCGGATCATTATTTCTACACTATCCTCTATTACAATACGGATCGCTATTCACTATACTATTCACTATACTATTTCTCTATACTGATCACTATATTGGATTACTATTCGGATCATTATTTCTACACTATCCTCTATTACAATACGGATCGCTATTCACTATACTATTCACTATACTATTCTCTACACTGATCACTATACGGATTACTATTCGGATTATTATTTCTACACTATCCTCTATTACAATACGGATCACTATTCATATACTATTCACTATACTATTTCTCTATATTGACCACTATACGGATTACTATTCGGATCATTATTTCTACACTATTCTATTACAATACGGATATTCACTATACTATTCACTATACTATTTCTCTATTACTGACCACTATACGGATTACTATTCGGATCATTATTTCTACACTATCCTCTATTACAATACGGATCGCTATTCACTACTACTATTCATATTGATTATACGATATTTCTCTATTACAATTCGCTATTCACTATACTATTCTATACTATTGATCACTATACGGATTACTATTCGGATCATTATTTCTACACTATCCCTATTACAATACGGACTATTCACTATACTATTCACTATACTATTTCTCTACACTGATCACTATACGGATTACTATTCGGATCATTATTTCTACACTATCCTCTATTACAATACGGATCGCTATTCACTATACTATTCACTATACTATTTCTATATTGATCACTATACGGATTACTATTCGGATCATTATTTTACACTATCCTCTATTCAATACGGATCACTATTCACTATACTATTCACTATACTATCTATATTGATCACTATACGGATTTATTCGGAATTATTTCACGGATCTATTACAATACGGATCACTATTCACTATACTATTCACTATACTATTTCTCTATATTGATCACTATACGGATTACTATTCGGATCATTATTTCTACACTATCCTCTATTACAATACGGATCACTATTCACTATACTATTCACTATACTATTTCTCTACACTGATCACTATACGGATTACTATTCGGATCATTATTTCTACACTATCCTCTATTACAATACGGATCACTATTCACTATACTATTCACTATACTATTTCTCTATATTGATCACTATACGGATTACTATTCGGATCATTATTTCTACACTATCCTCTATTACAATACGGATCACTATTCACTATACTATTCACTATACTATTTCTCTATATTGATCACTATACGGATTACTATTCGGATCATTATTTCTACACTATCCTCTATTACAATACGGATCGCTATTCACTATACTATTCACTATTCGGATATTATTTTTTCTACAATACTGCTATTCACTATACTATTCACTATACTATTTCTCGGATTGACCACTATACGGATTACTATTCGGATCATTATTTCTACACTATCCTCTATTACAATACGGATCGCCATTCACTATACTATTCACTATACTATTTATACTATACTATTTCTCCCCTATTACAATACGGACTGCTATTCACTATACTATTCACTATACGGATTACTATTCGGATCATACACTATTATTATAATACGGATCGCTATTCACTATCTATTCACTATTACAATACGGATACGGATTACTATTCGGATATTACTATTCTATTACTATACGGATATTTCTACTATATATATTGATCACTATACGGATTACTATTCGGATCATTATTTCTACACTATCCTCTATTACAATACGGATCGCTATTCACTATACTATTCACTATACTATTTCTCTACATTGATCACTATACGGATTACTATTCGGATCATTATTTCTACACTATCCTCTATTACAATACGGATCTATTCACTATACTATTCACTATACTATTCACTATTACTATTCGGATCATTATTTCTACACTATCCCCTATTATGGATCGCTATACTATACTATTTTACTATTTCTATATTGACCACTATACGGATTACTATTCGGATCATTATTTCTACACTATCCTCTATTACAATACGGATCACTATTCACTATACTATTCATTATACTATTTCTCTATATGACCACTATACGGATTACTATTCGGATCATTATTTCTACACTATCCTCTATTACAATACGGATCACTATTCACTATACTATTCACTATACTACTATATTGATCACTATACGGATTACTATTCGGATCATTATTTCTACACTATCCTCTATTACAATACGGATCACTATTCACTACTATTCACTATATACGGATTACTATTCGGATCATTATTTCTACACTATCCTCTATTACAATACGGATCGCTATTCACTATACTATTCACTATACTATTTCTCTATATTGATCACTATACGGATTACTATTCGGATCATTATTTCTACACTATCTATTACAATACGGATCGCTATTCACTATACTACGGATACTATTTCTCTATATTCACTATACGGATTACTATTCGATCATTATTACTACATTTCTCTACACGGATCGCTATTCACTATACTATTCACTATACTATTTTCTATATTGACCACTATACGGATTACTATTCGGATCATTATTTCTACACTATCCCTATTACAATACGGACTATACTATTCACTACTATTTCTCTATATTGATCATTCACTATTACTATTTCTCTATTACACTGATCACTATACGGATTACTATTCGGATCATTATTTCTACACTATCCTCTATTACAATACGGATCGCTATTCACTATACTATTCACTATACTATTTCTCTACACTGATCACTATACGGATTACTATTCGGATCATTATTTCTACACTATCCTCTATTACAACATGGATCGCTATTCACTATACTATTTTATATTTCTCTACACTGATCACTATACGGATTACTATTCGGATCATTATTTCTACACTATCCTCTATTACAATACGGATCGCTATTCACTATACTATTCACTATACTATTTCTCTATATTGATCACTATACGGATTACTATTCGGATTATTATTTCTACACTATCCTCTATTCGGATCACTATTCACTATACTATTCACTATACTATTTCTCTATATTGATCACTATACGGATTACTATTCGGATCATTATTTCTACACTATCCCTCTATTACAATCACTATTCACTATATTTCACTATACTATTTCTCTATACTGATATACGGATTACTATTCGGATCATTATTTCTACACTATCCTCTATTACAATACGGATCACTATTCACTATATATTCACTATATATTTCTCTATATTGATCACTATACGGATTACTATTCGGATCATTATTTCTACACTACACGGATCTATTCACTATACTATTACTATCCTCTATTACTATTCGGATCATTATTACACTATCCTCTATTACAATACGGACTATTCAATATACTATTCACTATACTATTTCTCTATATTGATCACTATACGGATTACTATTCGGATCATTATTTCTACACTATCCTCTATTACAATACGGATCACTATTCACTATACTATTCACTATACTATTTCTCTATACTGGTCACTATACGGATTACTATACGGATCATTATTTCTACACTATCCTCTATTACAATACGGATCGCTATTCACTATATTATTCACTATACTATTTCTCTATAATGATCACTATACGGATTACTATTCGGATCATTATTTCTACACTATCCTCTATTACAATACGGATCGCTATTCACTATACTATTCACTATACTATTTCTCTACACTGATCACTATACGGATTACTATTCGGATCATTATTTCTACACTATCCTCTATTACAATACGGAACACTATTCACTATACTATTCACTATACTATTTCTCTACACTGATCACTATACGGATTACTATTCGGATCATTATTTCTACACTATCCCCTATTACAATACGGATCGCTATTCACTATACAATTCACTATACTATTTCTCTACACTGATCACTATACGGATTACTATTCGGATCATTATTTCTACACTATCCTCTATTACAATACGGATCGCTATTCACTATACTATTCACTATACTATTTCCCTATACTGATCAGTATTCGGCAGTTACTTTTTCGAACGAGTATTATCGAGCAAGTATTATTGGTACGAGTTTTATTCGAAGGCGTCTGACACCAGTATTGTTCAACTGTGTTACTATAGTTGCATCTGCGATTAAAAAGTCTATACTACAACGAGCATTGACGAAAGTGAAAACGAGTATTCGTTGACATCACAAAAGTGCCAACGAGTCTTCGTTGGCATCGCAAAACGACTTGATACGGCCGTATGCTGATAGCACTTGGAATGCAACTTAAATTCTTTAATTGCTATTACATTTCTCGTCCTCTATTAAAACACTTCGCTGACATTTAAATTTTTGCAATTCCTTGATTTTGGTATTTTTCAGGTTTCTGTCTTCGATATGTCTTGTAAGTGCCGAATTTTCTAAGCTTTCCTTCTTCACTGTTTGTCCTAGAAAATCTCAACTCGGGCTTTCTGGTTTGAATGATAAGCGTCCCTTTTGTTTGAATTTTTCTTACGACACTTCTATGTGGTCCACACGTTCTGTACATGGAATAGTCAACGTCTTTATGTAGAAAAAAATTTCGGTTACCACCAACACGTCTTCGCTGTTCTGTGTCCCTTCTAGATATGGAGATCATGGCTCTTCACAATGTCCTGTCATTTGTGGCTCTTAGTAAGTAAATTTTTTTGCTATCTCTCCTAATTCCATATACACAATATAGTTAGCTATTTTATTTGCTTCTTTCCTATACCCCTCTTGCTTTCTATATGCCATGTGAGTGTCAAATTCTCCAAGTCCTCTTTCCTCATTATGTGCCCTATAAATTTCAGCTGCATCTTTCTGATTCTAAGTATAAGTTTCGTTTTCTGATTACATTGTTTTCTAAAACTTCCTTGTTGCTCACCATTCAGTCTATGGTATTCTCATTATTATTCTGTAGCCATAACGCTATTTTTTTTCATTGCTCTGCTAATGGAGAAACGACACTCATATATATTTGAAGAACTTTTGAAGCTGTTTTGGGCTAGTCTTGCATCTTTTTATTTTGGAAATTAAATGAGGAATTATTCACGAAAAATCGTAAATGGTGATAAAGCTAGTGGACGCTGTAATTAAACTGAAACCTTTGATGAAATATTTCACCTGTATAACGTCTTGTATTGCCATTAAAACTCTGTAGGAATGTCAGGGAAAATGGTATTTTCTTCCCATGATTTTCAATAAAAAATCGCTGCTGGGAATAAAACAGATTTAACAAATTATGAGTCCTAAGCGGTTAATCCTGGAACAGATATTATTAATGGAATATATTCGATTATTATAATATACGTAGAAAATATCGATCAAATGTGGGAGCTTGGTCTTGAATCAAATGTAGAATAAATACAATCATGGCAATTGTTCCGATGACCTTTCCTCTTTGTTATCGAGATTCTATGAATCTAAACAAAGTACTAGATTAGAGGTAATCTCTCCTCATTTTACAGTTGAATTGACTATATATAACCGTAAGTTTTATACTGACCGTTCTTTCTCTTGCAATTTTCGCTTGTGGAACTCTCTTCGGGTTTCTTGCTTTCTAATCAACTTTGATCTTCAAAATTTTAAATACAATATAAATCGTTATCTACTGTCTTAATTTCTCTTCTTTTATTGTTCGCGCTCTTTAATAATGTTTTACTTTTTTCTGATATTCTTTCACAATCAGTAAGCACATGCATCTTGGTGGCTTTGTTGCCTTTCTTGGTGTGAAATAGAACTAATATGAGAAATAATATCAAATTAAAAATCTGACTACTCTATCTTCCTCGTTTTAATTATAGATGTCTTTTTGTTTCTATATTTCTAAAATTTCGTCGTTGTTCAAATGTTTGACCCCTGGTAATCTAAGCATCTGTAGAACCACATATCATATCAATTAATTCTACTGTGTTGTAAATATCTATGATGAAAGGATTGCAAAGAAAATTTCCTTGGTGATCAAGAATTAATGGATGCAATAAAAACAGAAAAGGATATTTTTATACAATTTTTTTTCGAAATAGCTTGAAATATATATTTGTAATTCTTTTTTTATATGTAGAATGTAGTCGATCATGGCTCTCCACATATTCCTTCTCGTTATTATCTATGAATTGCCAAGATTTCTTGGAATAGACAGTGGAGAGTTTTCTGTTGCATTCTCCACTGTTTTGAGCATGGTTACCCTTCTAGATTGGCTGTTATCCGATTTATTTAATCCATAGCTTGGGGAGAATATCTGAATTTCAAGCGGCAATTGCGCGAAAGTAGACGAATGTATCAGCTGTGAATTCATGCAAAAGTTTCCAGCGAAAAATCGGTTCTGAATAGTGTACTAAAACTTCTACACAAACCTAACATATGAACGATAGAAATCGTCAGTCTCAGTGAAATATGTGAAATGACAAAAGTACACAGGTGTAGGTTTTAAGAAAGCTTTGATCAACTGAGAATACAAGGTTTGTGTATAGTGTCCTTTTATAGTCCCAGTAAACAGAAATAACTCTCTCATAGTGGAGAGTAACGAAACAAGGGGAGATCATTTTTGATTATTCATAACAAAATGTATGGTAAAAAAATGTGACATTTTCAATATAGATTTTAAGATGCTAACATTCCACTGCAGAGAACACCTCGACTGCGATGAGATTTTTTCTTGATGCTGTGACGTGCTTCTTTTGCTTGTGGTCGGCCAATAAAAATTGTCTCGTCTTACACAAATCGAGTTAAGTCTACCGTCAACATCACTCCTGAATTTAGAGCCTGCTAACTACCGTATTTTGTCTGACAACAGAATTAGCTGAATTTGTTATCATTATTTAATAAAAAAAAAATAAAGCAGAAGCAACCACAAGGGGTTGGTTTAATTGTGGGAATACGAGACGATAATAAAGGAAAAACAGTAATGACAGAAATGGCGCAATAGAAATCAATTCGAAGAGAACACGTGATGAAGCTCGTTGGATGGATTTCGCGGCAACTCTTAAGAGATTCCCAAAAGAACGCAAGAAAAGTTTGCTTTTAGCAGCAAGTTGTTTTTTTGCTTTATATCGAAAACTACGCAATTTATCTTTTACGGACGGAAGCAAGCACATACAAAGAGATTTATATTTGCTTGTTCCAATCTGTTAGGAATTATAATTTTTATGAGTTCAAAATATGGCACAAGACCAAAAAAAGGTCTGGTATAGGCTGGTCTTCACCTGTTATAAATTTAACCCAGCTATTCATACATATTGGCTCTTCCTTACAAATATAATTCCTTTCACCATAACATCTCAGCTACGCCCCTTCAGATATAAAACAATCACCGAAATGCCACGATCGCTCAAGGGAATTCTTATCTAAAACCCATATATATGATTTTTGTGTAAGATGATTTGAAAATACTAATTGCCAATGATTTTAAAATATTTATAAAACCAAACTGTATTAATATATATGATGCCCGAAAAAAAATCAGTTAACAGAGTGACAAACAAATAAATATCTCGCGCCCTCCTGAGAACTGCAAAATATGTCACCTAATAGCGGGTGAAATGGGGGCAATAGATTAAACAATAATGGGGCAAAAATAAACGGGGGATTCTGCGCTTACATTAGTTAAACAGAATAAAGATCAACCCGACTAAAAAAACAAAAATGAAAAAAAAGCTGCCTCTAGACTAACCTAACGTGGGAGGTCATGTGTATGACTATAAACTATATTCGCGTCCTGGATAAGACGATAAAACTACGTCCAACAGCAAGGCCTCTGATCAGGAGGTTTTGAGGAGCGTGGAACCACCTTTAAATTACTGGTGTTCCCAGGTTCACCCTGACACGGGGTGGTAGCACCTGTTAGGGTCCCAGTCATGGACAAACAGTTAACCAGCAAACTGGGGTCAAAACACTATGAAAGTGTATAAATTGGTTTTAATAAAAAGAAATAATTTTGGGAAAAAAAATTGGCAGCAATAGATTTTTGAAGAAAATTTTTTTACTAGCAATAGATTTTTGAAAAAAGTATTACAAGTAACAGATTTTTGAAAAAAAAATTACCAATAATAGATTTTTGAAGAAAAAATATTACCAGCAATAGATTTAAAAAAAAATATTACCAGTAATAGTTATTTAAATGAAAAAAAAATATTACCAGCAATAGTTTTTTAAATGAAAAATATTACCAGCAGTAGATGTTTGAAGAAAAAATATTACCAGCAATAGATTTTTTTAAAAACTATTACCAGTAATAGTTTTTTAAATGAAAAAAAAAATATTACCAGCAATAGTTTTTTAAATGAAAAATATTACCAGCAGTAGATGTTTGATGAAAAAATATTACTAGTAATAGATTTATGAAGAAGAAAATATTACCAGCAGTTGATTTTTGAAAAAATATTACCAGTAATAGATGTTTGAAGAAAAAATATTAACAGTAATAGATTTTTGAAGAAAATATTAGCAGCAGCAACACATTTTTTGAAAAAATTATTAGCAGCAACAAAAATTAAGATTGATATACCATCAACCAAACCAAACCAAGCCAAACCTAACGTGAATTAGGGTAACTAATGACCATACCAGAAGCTCACTCGCTCCATGCCCGAAACTCTTACCCACCTTTCTCCGAATTTTGATGAAGCAAGTCGCCCCCTTTCCGCTCTGGTCTTAAAATTATAATATTGTAATTACGCTGATGTTTAAAGAAATCTGTCAGTTGGGATCTTCTCAACTCAATGAAATTCCTGTCGTGTTAACCAAATCAAAACTCGTATAATGCTGGGTAAGCATAAGATCTCTTTTCTATGATGGTACCACATTGGCACAGACAGGGACTGGCTTCTAGGACAAATAACTTTCCGTAGAAGATGCCGAACATGTAACCTTCAATCAGATATATATATATATATATATATATATATATATATATATATATATATATATATATATATATATATATATATATATATATATATATATATATATATATATATATATATATATATATATATCAGACACATGGCACAGTGGATAAAGGTGTTAATTAGATCCAGTGACAGGATTCAAAGAGTGTAAGTTCAATATCTGGTTAAGGCGGTGGAGAACTTTGAAAGGGAAATTAACGGGAGATAACTGACATCCATTAGACATGGCACGTGGAACTAGAACAGTCTACCCCAGTGAGCGAAATAAGGGGTTCAGTTCGACATTCCACCACCTTGATTGCATTTGTAGATGTGTTGTGATACAAAGAGTTCTCTGTTCTCTGGTAATTTAATGTTGCTTTTGTGAGAAACAACTCTGTTGTTACGTTCTTGGATGATGCCTATATATGACTTCTTGCATTTTGTGCATTTGAGTGCATAGATCACATTTTTGGAGTTTCAGTTTAAATTTTTATTTATTGTGAATGTAGTTGTGGAGTTTTCAAAGGTGTAGGCGTTGCCCTGTATATTGACATCACAACATGGCGACAAAGATTAGGACAATAGTCCGAATAATGTAAATAGTGTAGATACAATTTATCTGAACGTTCTGTATATTTGAGGGCTTTCGGCTATTCTTCTAGTCATTATCAAGGATAATTGTATTTGTATTTGTAACTGAATGTATTGATTTTTTATGTATGTTTCTACAGTTATAAGAACATTTTGATTTTCCAAACATATATCTCTAGATACATAAAAGTATCGTCCATTCAAATAAAAAAACGAACCGTATAAGCTGACATAAAACTATAAATATATCCTATACAAAGCGTGCGAGTTGGATCCGCTCTGTGTGCTCTATACTTACGGCCTTGTGCCAAATGTAAACTATGCTTAGAAAATCACTTATAGATATAGCGCAACCTTTTCAACGTGAAGCGATTCCAGACCCACATCAAGATCTGTGTATGGTTAATCAGAGAACACCTGTTAGCAGATGAAGCGTTTCTATTTGCTTACCCAGTGTAGGTAGATAAGATCTTGGTTTTCTTACCTAAATTCGGCTTTTTAGCTGATAAATACTTACTTTGCTCACCCGGAATCGCACAAGAACGAAATGAGATACTGCTTTTCAAAGGCCACAGACATTTTTGGCTTCGATGTTAGCTTAAAGAAAACGGTCATTTTTAATTAACAGCCAACTAAAGAGAACCATCACTCGCATTTCCATTTCCATCGGCCAGACGAAATTGGAAGAAATCCAACACGTCACCTACTTAGGCTGCCTCATATCCACCGACAGCAGGAGACGAACAACAGAATGGCAAAGACAAATGAAACTTTTGACAGACGTAATAGCCTATTTAAAGAAACAAGTACCTAAGAAAAGATAGAAAAGGTATCGGATGTTACAAAGCCGTAGCCCTGATTTTACGGGGCCAAATCCGGAGTAATATATTAACGCCAACATTGTCTCCTCGAACACATAATTCAGAAACTGCATTAGAGCGACATTATCACCAACAGGAAAGATATAAGATATATATAGAATGCATGTATATATGTATATATATATATATATATATATATATATATATATATATGAAGAAATACATTTTTAAGGTGTACTATATTTATGGGATAAAGTACTCAATCTATCAGAGATAGAGCGTATGTAAATATAAGTATAAAAGTGAACATAGTTAGGTCGCTTATTTAATAGTTTGTTTTGGTCTGGGAAGATAATTAAAGCTATTTATTCGTCCAATGTTTAGATGCCGTAGTCTATTATGTTATTTTAGCGGGTGGACTGTTTTTAATTTATTTATTTGGATTGATTTTTTTTACTTGCTTTTACTTATTTATAGAGATTTGTATTAGTTGTAACGGTTATTTTAGCGAGGGCGATTTAATTTGTTCATTTATTCATTTATTTGGATTAATTTTTATTAGTTATTTTCTTTATTTGCTTATTTTTTATTTTGTATGTTTTTATTTATTCTATTTGGTTTTCGATTTTTGAGTAACGTAGTGATGTTTTTTTTATCGATATATAGACGTTATAGCTATTTCTGGATTTGGTTGTTGTAGTGTATTCTGATGGTTATTTTGGTTGAATTCGTTTTTTTTAAATTTTTTTTTTAGTATTATTTAATTTATTTATTTGTGTTGATTGTTTTTACTTATTCTTTATATATTTTATTTTTATGTTTATTTATTCTATTTGGTCTATTCTAACGGTAGTCGTTTGTTAATTAGTTTAATATTTGTCTGAGTTAATTTAGATTACTTGTTTTTTATATTATTTTGTTTATTTGTATTTATTCATTTCAGTTTTCGATTTTTAAGTAACGTAGTAAAAATTTGTTTTTCATATCGGCATTTTGAGATGAGCTCAGAACGTTAATTAGTAATTTATTTTGGTCTGGGAAGGTAGTAAAAGCTGCAGTTTTTTTGATTGCCCAAGAAAACTTTTTGCTTATTTTTGATTGATATTTTTGTAGATTTGTGATGATTTTTTCCTTATTTTATATGATATTTTGGTGTGATTCATCGTACTAACGCAAACATCGTTGTATGCAGAAACATATAAATATTGGTCGGGTCGTCCGTGGGGGACTCATACATATATAAACCAAATATTTTAGCTCTATCTCTGATATTGAGCGCATTTCAAATAAGTACTGTGTGTATATAATATATAAATAATTATACATATATATATTTATTTATATTTATATACACTTTTCACACACACACACACACCACACACACACACAAACACATATATATATATATATGTGTGTGTGTAAATATATATATATATATATATATATATATATATATATATATATATATATATATATATGGAAAAGGTTATAGCTGTTCCAATGAAGGAAAAATGTGTATTCTTAAATAAGAGAGAAACAGCAAACATTTTTGGCTGTAATGTGGATTTGTTTTAGTGTGTATATTATATTTTATTGTTCATATTTTTGCTACACGAGTTTTCGGTGTCGTGATCTTCTTCAGGCAAATAAAAGCAATCAATTTTTAAATGAATAAATTGTCTTTTAATGTTTCATAGTTCGGATTCTATATTTGTAATGAGGCCTGATCTCATTTCTCGACTGTGGCAAAAGAGAATTTCTCCCTAAGTGGTAATAAAACGAGTGGTGGTGATGTATTGATGAGTTGTTTTTTCTATTCTTACATTACCTTTGAGACGGTCAATTCTATTTCCATTTTTTGTGTCGTGTGCGTGTTCCTGTTAGCTTGCACATGAAGTAGCATACACGCACACACACTTATATATATATATATATATATATATATATATATATATATATATATATATATATATATATATATATATACTCACACCCATACACACACACACGCATATATATATATATATTTTTCTGTGTTATGTAGGGCTTACGTGTGTGCCCGTGTGTAGTCTATTTCCCAGTATATATATATATATATATATATATATATATATATATATATATATTTGTTCTCCATGGATACCTGTTTGGGCGTGCTTACCTGTATGTATGTGTGCGGTTCAACATGTGTCTATGTGTGTGGGGGTTATGATTTGTTTAGTGCTGGTCTAAATTTGTAGTTGTTTAGATCCACTAAGTCTTTTATGAACTTTTTTTCTTGAATTTGTAAGAAAGAGTAGTTGTCTCTATGATATATTGGCATAATTTTAAATTTACCTTGATTGCATTTGTAGATGTGTTGTGATACAAAGAGTTCTCTGTTCTCTGGTAATTTAATGTTGCTTTTGTGAGAAACAACTCTGTTGTTACGTTCTTGGATGATGCCTATATATGACTTCTTGCATTTTGTGCATTTGAGTGCATAGATCACATTTTTGGAGTTTCAGTTTAAATTTTTATTTATTGTGAATGTAGTTGTGGAGTTTTCAAAGGTGTAGGCGTTGCCCTGTATATTGACATCACAAACACCATATAATTTTTTGTTGCATTTTGTGACCCCCTGTATGTTGTGTTGGTTAAATTTGGAGGAGGTTAATATATGTTTTAGGTTTTTAGATTGGCGTTTACTTTTATTTATTTTGGTAGTTTTTAGGATATTTTTTATTTTTTCATTCTTGTTAAGTAGGTCTAGATTTTTTGTAATTACCGTAAATAGATCGGTATTGTTCTCATTGCATTTTGAGCCAGTTTATAGAGGTTGTTCGACATTACGTTTTTTTGAGTTGCTAGTACCATGGATTCATACCACTCTCAAAAGTTTTTAAAGTAAATGGATGTAAGAAAAAACAAAAAACAAAAATAGACTAGAATTCGAACTCGGCGCTCAGATTTCTCATTCCTAGAGATTTCAACAAGAAAGCCAAAAAAAAAAAAAAACGTTGAATTCGCGTTGTTTCAGTGTTTGATTTCAGAGTGGTACTTTTATAAGACGGTTGGCCAATCGTGGATAAAGAACCCAGAATGCTTTACTGTTTAACCATTAGCTGGAAGAATAAAATATGAATTCATAACTTTCCCAAGAGTATTTGAGCAAAAGTGAATGTATCGAATCCGATTAGATTTTGAACTGGGCCTTCCGATTTCTTACCAATTTCATCGTGGAAACAAGAAAAATAGAAATCACCTGTTTACTCTAGCCTCACTAATAGAGAAAAAAATAAACCTTTAGCCTTATGTAAACTCTATTCGGTACTTAATCCAGTAAGTCTTTTATATGTTTATTTTCTAAACGTAGCTTAAATGTGGCACACGGTCGAATGTATAGGGCACCCAGTGAGAATAGACCTCACTACCCAGTCATAATTGTTCTAGTGAGACAATCTTGCTAAGCATTACACAACGTCGCGGTGCAGCCCATTAATGTTCTTCTGACCAGCGAAGAAACTCATATAGGCCTATCCATGATCTTGACATAGGCACAGGAGTAACTATATAATCACATTTTTGGATTATATTAGACATAGTTCTAATATCTTTTTTACATTATTTACATTGTTGCCATATACACGACATTTCGGCCGTTGTACGCTCCAGCCTTCTTCAGATGATTAGAATTTCGGACTGAACCCTTTATTTCGTCCACCGAGGTAGATTGTTCTAGTACCACGTGCCATTCCTCTTCCGGATGCCTAAGTGTTGTGGTAGGATCCACTTAATTTGCATAGTGGAGTACCGACCATATAAATATGGTTGGCACCGGGAAGAGAAGGAGAGGAATCAAGAGATTCAATCCAGAGACTCTGCGCGACTGCGACTAAGTCAACACATTCTCCAGGAACGGTCTTCCCAGGAATATACAAAAGACTATATTTAAATATTGTGTACACTTTCTTCTTTCAATACATTTTGTTCTAAGTACATTTTGTGTTGTATTATTATTCCATGCATTAGTCAAGTTTCAACACAAAGTTATCACCCTTTAACTCAACTCTCAAAGTTTTTACCCCGATGAGCGAAATAATTGGTTTAGTTTGAAATTCCAATCACCTGAAGAAGTGTAGAACGGCTAAAACGCCGTGAATATGGCAATAAAGAGGAGGACATCACCCCGAACAATCTGAATAATGTAAATAATTGATATTCTGTTAGACATTTTCATGACGGTCGTCCTCGAGTATAGAATCCAGAGGTTGGCAGTGAATATTTCGGAGACAGTAGGAAAGCGTAGTGCAGGTTCGCAGTGGATATCGCAGCAGAGTGTAGTTCATCTTTCTCCTGGTCGCCTTTGGTCTTTCCGGTAGAGGAAACAAGATGGCCGCCTTTATACACGACGAATACAGTGTTGTGCGGCTTCTGATTCGTCAACCTTCTATTGGTCGACTATAAAGGGAAATAAGTCATTCTGACTCGCTCACTAGTTATATATGGTATATACCCAAAAAAAACGTAACAGCCCCCCTTATTTTGGGTATATTATAGAATCTTCCTTCAAAATATTAGTAAAGTTAATAAACACTTTAATTCCAAAAATTATATTTTTTTTTTTTTTTTTTAAAGGTAATATTAATATGTAACAAATACTTTAGTATTCCAAATTTTCTTTTTTTTTTCTTTTTTTATTTTTCTTGAAAATTAATATCCACAAAAATTAGTCATATCACTTTGTTCACAGTTAAGTACTTCAGGTTAATAAAACATGAATAAAAATATAAGTTTAGATTGTGATCACAACAAAAAGTGGAAAGAATTGTTACTTTACCCATAGCTGGGACCCATTAAAACAGTTACTATCACTCCGGGTCAGAGTGATCCAGAGAATCATTTAGAAGAGGATTGGGCTCAATGTAGGACCATTTACTTTTATACCCCGAAACTAAGGACTTACATTCATACCAAAAACTGAACTGACGTTTCTTAGGACAGTAACTAATAGATGCAATTTTACATCCTACCCAGGACCTTATAGGGACTAAATAGATGCAGTTTTACGTCTTGCCCAGGACCAATGAGGGCATAATGGATGCAGTTTTACGTCTTGCCCAGGACCAATGAGGGCCTTAATGGATGCAGTTTTACGTCTTGCCCAGAACCAAATAAAGGCCTAAGAAGTCAGCATTGCAGAAGCAAAAAGCCTGTAGTTTCAATTTCATAATCGGTTTTTACAAATAAATCTGCCATATCACTTCCCGATTGAACATATTCAATTTGTACTGTTTTCTTTTGTACTTGGTCCCTCACAAATTGATATTTGATATCGATATGCTTTGATCTTTGATGTAATACTGAATTTATAGCCCAAGCAATACTGCTCTGATCGCCGAGTAAATAATTATTGGCTCAGTTATTGCCAGTATTGTAATTGCTTTTATTAGCAATTTAAGAAAAATAACCTCTTGTGGTCCTTTTCACAATGCAATACATCCAGCTTCACAAGTAAAAAGTGAAATCTTTCGCTGTTTCTTAATTCCTGCTGATTATTGGGTTACTATCCGCTAGCTTAAACAATAGCCTGTTATACTCTTATGGTCTGGTGAATTGGCCCAATCAGCATTACAAAATCCTTTCAATTTTAATAGTTTATTGGATTGTCAAAAATACTAGGCATCGACTGTTAGTCCACTTCAGATAACGTAATACTTGCTTAAAAATTGTTAAAATGTACAGTCCACGGTTTATTTAAGTTTTGGGACAACTTAGTAACCGTATAGCAGATATCTTGCCTAGTTTATATCATCATGCAAATAATACTTCCGACCAATGTTCTGTATTCATTTTCACACCCCGCTATACCATCTTCCTTATTCATAATTATGTTTCAATCCATTTCACATGGAATAATTCTTTATTTTGCATGTTAAATTTCGATAAAAAGCCTTTCCATGTAGTGTTTCCTTTTAAATTTTTACTGTATACCAAGAAAAGCATGATAGTCGACCCAAATTGGTCATTTTAAAACTCATTTCTAGAGAACTCTTGATTTTAATAGCGCGGCCTCACTCTTTGATGCAATTAACATATTTTTGACCCAAATAACCAGAATTACTAATATTTCTGTGTACAGACATGGGTCAACTTGAGGAGATTGAAATTATTGTCTCATTAAATAACAATGGATTAAATTATTCCATGTTTTCCACTCATTTTGAGTCCAAATAGTGACTTTTTTATATATTTTTTTAAAGTTTCAGTACATAATTATCACTTTTTTTAAAAAACCTTCTGGTGTTTCCATATATATTTCCTAGTCGATGTTGGCATTCTGAAATAAGCCTCTTTTAACATCCATATGATGTAGATCTTTACCATAATGGGCATCTATTTGCATCAAAACCCTAATTAAGACTTAATGTCTCTACATAAGTCATCTGCCCCATATATCTATAAAAAATCCGTTAGCTACAAAAACGAACATCGCAGCTGGCGATCCATTCTCAGTTCGCTTTAGAGTGTAAACCCCAACGGCTGCCAATGATATTTCTATCATCAATTAAGACTTAAGATTTCTGCATAAGTCGTCCCCCCCTTATATCTATGAAAATCCGTTAACTATAAAACGAACATCGCACACTGGCGATCCATTCTCAGTTCGCTTTACAGTACGGCTGCCGATGATATTTATCATCATCCGGGGCGTTTTGATTAAAAAAGTGTCCCCCAATACTAAAGATTAAATTTCTCCATTTTTCTTATTTTTGGCTTAAATTTCTTCATTTTTTTTTTGAAGGCTTAAATTTCTTCATCTGTCTTTTGAAGACATGGCCGCTCTGGTCTTGACAGAATGTATGGCTTCTTGGTAGTTCTTTGAGATACATTTGTACCGCATAACGACAGTTAATATTGCATTGATTCATTTCAAAATAGTCTGGCTTTTCTCCATTTTTGTCGGAATTTGCACCTGATTTTTTTTCGTATACCTCATCTGGTATAGTACCTTCCTCTGCTTGTGGACTCTGAACGGGTTTTCTACCCATAATTAGGCCCTACTAATTCGGGTTGGACTAGTTCCTCGCAATTAATATTCGTTTTTTGTTTAGGTTCCTCCCCTCGCTCAAAGGAATCTCTCAATTTGACGCATCTGATCTTCCACATCGTTCTAGTTTGTGGAATTCATATAGTCTGGACTTGGCTTATCCTACCCAATAAATATGTCCCTTTCATTTTTCGGATCTAGTTCCGCCCTATGGTCAATATATGTATAGCAAATTTTACCAAAAATATGCATATCACTCACATTGGGCTCTCATGGAGTTTTAGTTTCTTTCTTAATGGATAAAACCACAGATTTTGGGGTAATTTAGATTCTATTAACAAACATCTAGCCATTTCAAAAAGTGTCCTCCAACTTCGTTCAGCGACTCCGTTCTTATGCGGAGAATAAGAACAGGTTTTCTCATGTTTTAATGCCTTCATTTATTTAATTTATTAGGAGGTTTTTGTAAGCATCAGAAGTAAATTCTCCACCATTATCTGTCCGAATTCTTTTTAATTTTCCACGCGGGGAGTTCTCAGATAAATAGATTTTCGTAGATTGCAGATTATCAAATTTATTTTCAGAAAGTATATCATAAGCCATGAATATTCGGCAACAAAGTTTAAGTTATTTTTCCTTTAATACACACGTCACAATATTTTAAATCATTTGGAAGTGTAATTTTCATTCCAGTGACATGTTCTTGCAATCTTTTAACATCAGAACTATTACAGTGGCCTAATATTTTATGCCAAGTTCTTAAGTCGTGCGCGGCCATCTTGTTTACTCTACTGGAAGGACCAAAGGCGACCAGGAGAAGGATGAACTACACTCTGCTGTGATATCCACTGCGAACCTGCACTACGATTTCCTACTGTCTCCGAAATATTCACTGCCAACCTCTGGATTCTATACTCGAGGACGACCGTCATGAAAATGTCTAACATAGGTTATGAAGCACAGATCACGATTTATTAATTCAGCGAACACGGTCGCATTTTTCATAAAATCATCATGCCCCCCTCCTGGTCGACTTTGCAAAAGATGATGTCATATTCCTCATCTAAGAAATATAGACTGATAATCCAATATCTTCTGTGTGTTGATTCCCATCGAGACATTGGTGATCATGGCTCTCCAAAATTTTTTATTCCTTGTAAAATTTAATAAATGTTGTCTGTTATACCTCCTGTTCATTTACACATGCTGGATAATGAATCCTAGTTTGGCTTCTAATTCTCTTAAAATTGCTTCACTCTATATGCTGTGAAATTGTACAGAAGTATGAAGTTCTGAAAACTATTGCAGCGAGATTTTCAAAACATTTCTTTTGAGAAAGTTTAACTTTACTAAATTTGTTACTACATAGGAAAAAGTAAATTGTGTTTGGCGATGTCAATATCAAGTAAGTAGAGCCGATAAAATAGAGAGTTGATAATTGGTGATAGAGCGTGAGATATTTGCCCGTAACACAACTGGAATTGGAACTCAGCTCTCCGATTAACAATTCCGAGTCATTATCCAGTACACCACTCGCACATCCAACCTTACAGCAGCTGGTATTCCCAAGTGGTCACTCATGTAGTTACTGACCAAGCTCGACGTTGCTTGACCTGTCACCGTACAAGTTGCTAGTGTTTCAACGTGATATATATTTAAAAGTAGTGTCACCCTGTACATGGCCGACGGCCACTCGATGTAGAGAGTTAAGTTAGGAGGGAATTTATGCGGATAGGAGTGAAAGATAACGATTAACCCTAGACTTGATCAGGCTAAGATCGGGGAAACATTCTCTTGAGAGACGGTTCTACAGAGGAGTGGTTCGCGGGAAGAAGCTGTTCAAGTGGAACTTCTCACTGACGGAATAGGGAAGAAATATGGCCGGTTTGCTACTATGTAAATGGGATGGCGGGACGAGGGAATGAAGTTCGTCCGAGCAATTTCCATGGAATTAGCGGTAGAGCAGCAAGATATCTGCCGCATCCGGCCTGTGAGAGTGAGGTTTAAGGGTGGAGAATTATTCGTCATCCACAATCGATCGGAGACGCTTTTGGATTCTGTCAAGACTGGAGAGTAAGGTCTTGGCATCTCCCGCCCAAACATGACAACAGTACTCCATTTTGGCCTGATCTGGCTCTTGTAGCAAGGGGAGTCAAATCGGTACAGAGAACCGACTATTTTGCCTGCATCCTGATCAATGGATGGTATGTAAGTGTTTCACTACAGGTCAGGTGCAAGTTTCAGGCCCAATAGTCTTCCAATGCACGGAGTGTCCCCGAGGCGACATCAGTTCATCGTGACTAGTGGTAGTTCGTGGTCCGATCGGCGATGATGGAATATATCTAGCTTGGCTTTTGGATGCATTGAATCTAAGCAGCCAATTTTAGTGTAGTTTTTTATTAGATTATAAGTTTTAGAGGTGCGCCCGTATATCGTCGTATCATCGGCAGAGATGTTCACAAATGATCTGCATATATTCTTAGGCAGATCATTTATGTAAATCAAGATATGATAGGAGAAGGCAAAAGACAAGAGAGGAAGGAAAGAGAAGAAAAGTGAGTGAAGAGGAAAATCGCATGAAATATTTAGACGCCAAATGAGAGAAAGAGAGAAAGAGGAGGGGAAAAAAGAAGGAGAGACGAACAGAAAGAGATTAAGAGAGGGAAAGGCAAAGAGGAGAACAGCAGTGGCAACGGGAGGAGCATACAGCAATCCGACGGTACATTCAGATATCGAAATACGACTCTCAAATACTAGACAATATACGAAGAAACAGGAAATTTGTGTTAGAAAATCGAGAAAAGCGACTATCAATTCCCTTGTATAGAAGAGAAAACCGGAATATTTCCTCACATAAGACTTTAGACGACAGAAATATTTTTTCCAGAGAAGGAGGCTAGGAGTAACATGGATAGAACATGTGATCAACCAGAAAGTCTTGATAAAATGGAACTTAGACGAACACTTTTATTCAAAATCAGAAAGAGATGAGATTGTTGGGCACACAAAGAGGAAAGAATATGTGGAGAATTTGATACTCAAAAGAGATATTGAATGCAAGAGGGTGAGAAAGAAACATCGAGTAACCTTTCTAACGAGATTGTGCTAAAACCGAAACTTGGATTTTTGTAAGGAGACAAGAACTAAGAGCTACAAATGACGGGATGTTATGAAGGGCCATGACCGCCAACATTCTGGAGGATAGAATAGAATAAGAAATATATGAAGATTAAAACAGTCTGGAGATTCCTTAGCACTGATGCTGGAAACCTGCGTATGTGTCCAGCGAAAGATAAACTGGTTATTGCTAAATTTTCTGTACATGACAGATCATAATTTCTCGATAGCAACGACATCTAATTAAAATTATATCCGATTATTATGGAAGAATTCCTTCAGCTCTTAATCATTATGATTCAATAGCATTATTTCGAGAACAGGAAGAATTAAAAAAAAATGCTGGAACATCAACTGTAATTAGAAGCAAATTCAATTACATTTTTGGAATAAAATCAAAAGATTGCTAAATGTAGGAATATTTTACGCAGTTTTGTAGTTGCATTTAAGAATAAAAATCGACCATCATATATATATATATATATATATATATATATATATATATATATATATATATACACACACACATATATATATATATATATATATATATATATATATATATATATATAAGTATAGGTGTATACGGAATAAATTCCAACAACCAACAAATACTAGTCTTAAAAGAGTGCTCAATACAGAGTAGAGCAAATATAATTATTTATTCGAAAATTATAACATAAATTTGTTATAAAATCACTACAAAAATAGCCATTTTGTTTCAACAATTCTGCTGTCTTATTAAGTGATGGTGCTGAATGTAGAAATCTAATTTTCGAATATATATATATATATATATATATATATATATATATATATATATAGTATGGATAAATTGGCGCCTAAATTACGCAAAAATGAAAATAACACTAAAATCCCATTTTAACCGATATATTTATCAAATTATCAAATTTACACAAAAATATTTTCAAATGCTAAAGAGCATTTTTTAAAAAAAAATAAAAGCTTCATTGGTTTCAATCAAGGCCTCCATACTTTTGGACGGTTTCCTCGTTTGAGTTGATGAATGCTGCCATAATTCTTGCCTCCAGTACATCTTTGGTGTTAGAAGGAGTTCTGTTGGTGTCTCGCTCAACTTCTCTCTACACATGATAATCAAGGGGGTTGCAGTCTGCGATGTTTGGTTGCCAGATGTAATGGATGATGTGGTCGCAGAAATTGTCTGACAGACATGATTGGGTTCTCCGGCTTGTGTGACATGGTGAAGAGTTTTGTCGCCAAAAAAAGTGTCTTCCAGCAGACACCTTATTGAACCAGGTTAGAACAATTTCCTCGAGGCACTTGTGGTAGGCCTCCGTATTGAGTCCGAGACCTTCACCAACAAATCCAGGAGTTTTTCTAATTCGAACGATCAGAGTGAGTTTTCTGAGCTGCCATACCTTCGTAATCACCACTGGACTCATCCAACTCTTCCTTAAATCCTTTGTACTCTCCTCAGATTGACGCCCAAACATTCTGAAATGTTTGTACTGGAGCTTCCGTCGCGAATGCCAAGCAGTAAATAATACCGATTCCAAATTTCTGGCTCAGTGAATTGCATCATGGTGCTCTTTCACTCACAGACGGTACCCAACTGACCCTACTATACTATGCAGTCGATAAAATAGAAACAAACAATGCGCATGCCTGAAATTAAAATATAAAATAGCGACAATTTACCCATCGCATCTTGTATATATAGAGAGATTTATTAGACCCATAGAATAAATTCGAGAGATAAAACTAAACACGATAATTAATAACATTAATAAGAATAATGTTATTTAGAGTATATTACTAGGCCTTTGAAAGTTGAACAGAAAGATGCTAAAAACCATAGTTTTCGGACACGCCTTTCTGAACGTGACAGGAAATAAAAAAAAGTGCAGTGGAACTTTTTCTCTAGAGTATTTTTTAATATATATATATATATATATGTGTGTATATATATATCATGCAGTCGACTTGTGATACGTGGGGATGACTATATATATATATATATATATATATATATATATATATATATATATATATATATATATATATATCATGCAGTCGACTTGTGATACGTGGGGATGACTATATATATATATATATATATATATATATATATATATATATTGGATTGGGAACTTTTTCTGTCTAAATGTAGTTGCCTATCAAGAAGACTATTTATTTACCACTACAAACTATTTACTTAGCTCTATAAATTATTTACTTATCTTTTGTTATAGTACCTGTTCTATTATAATGGACGCACCCACAGATCATAAGGAGTATTAGCAGTGGCCCGTGGGGGTCAGTGATGCTGAGCGAGTCAGACGATATCAGACATTTAAGTACCAACCATCACAACTAGATTGCTGCGTCATTAACTCTTATTTTTCAGGTTCCTAACGTTTTGTACGTCGAACTTAATTTAGGACGGTTTATTGAAATACAAGCCTCCACTGTGAAAACTACTCCACAACACCTTTGTAAATCTTCATATAATTTGTTCATATGGATTTTATCTGTGAATTTAAATCGCGTAGTTTAATTCGTTAGTTCAATTATATAAAAAAATAAAAATTAATAAGAATAATTCGGGTAAAAATATTCCTTTTATCAAATGTATATAAGCTGTGATAGTTGCGTTTTAAAATATTTTTTGATTTGTAACCAAATTTAATTATGAGAAATCAAAAGAAATCAAATTTGAATGCATTTAATAAATCTACGGAAGTTCAATCAGTTCTTGTAGCGTAAAATAACTTGGTTACCTGTTAGTTCCATGAGTAAATTTCTTGTTTATATTGATATTTTAATCATTTCACCACAAGTAAGGTAATAAAGCCACTAAAGCGCAACGTGTTACTGATTTTGTGGGAATATGAGAAAAAGAAAATCTTATTTTGGAGGGAGAACATTAAATGAACATCAGTTAAGATAACGATTGATATTGCATTTAAATATTCGAAGATCAAAGTTGACTGGAATGCAAGAAGCGAGAGAAGAAACTGTTAGCATAGAACTTACGGTTACATCTAGACAGTTCAAATTGCCGCCAATCTGTCATTGCGCTTGAATTCATGAAATCTGGTTATCAAAAATGAAAGCTCGTGAAGACAATTATAGTGAAAATATTTTTAAAAAAGGCACAGAGAAAAGGCAGGATGTGTGTGTGTGTGTGTGTGTGTGTGTGTGTGTGTGTGTGT
Source organism: Acanthosepion pharaonis (assembly GCA_903632075.3). Lineage (NCBI taxonomy): Eukaryota > Metazoa > Mollusca > Cephalopoda > Sepiida > Sepiidae > Acanthosepion > Acanthosepion pharaonis. Next base: position 573,236 of record CAHIKZ030000058.1, read on the forward strand.
GTGCAACGAATGCACCGCCGCAATTTTGGACGGATTTGCACCAAAATTTACATGCACATGCTCCAAGTAAGCGGGAAGGCCAAGATCGACACGAATGTTAACTAGCATGCTAGCATGCAAAAAAAAAAAAAAAAAAAATCGATAGCTGCATTCGTCACAAGTGGGAAAAATTTGAATATGCATGGCACTTTACTCCAATTGCCCGTACTTGATTCAAAAATCATACGACTCATACAGCAATCGCTATCACTTGACTTAAAATATTTTTGCCCTTCCTTGCCTTTAAAAGAAGTGCCCTTTGCCGTGCTGATGTTGCTACATGCCTTACTTCTTGCCTATCTCACACTTATAAGCTCTATACTAAACATTAAATCTGTTACGAAAAAAGAACTAAACAAAATGAACACAAAACGATCAGCTTTAAAAAAAAGAACTCATAACTGGAAAAACCGAATGAAAAAAGAATGTTAGCAACAATTACTTTTTCACACCCAACCCAGTTCTGCGGAATCAGAATCAACGTTGAGTTTAAGCAAGCGAATGAGCCAATTGGAGTAAAGTGCCATGCAGATTTAATTTTTTCCCACTTGTGACGAATGCAGCTATCGATTTTTTTTGCACGCTAGTTAACATTCGTGTCAGTCAGCTGTTGGCTCTCATGCTGGCCAATAGAATCTTCTTGCCTATTCGTGTCAGCCAGCTATAGGCTCTCACTCTGGCCAGTAGAAAATGGCCGCAAACTACATGAAAACTGCCGTAGAAGCATGAAAAAATCGATTATTTCCACTATCGATGGGAGTTGGGAAATGCAAAGTCGGTTTTGGCCTTCCCGCTAACTTGGAGCATGTGCATGTAAATTTTGGGGCAAATCCGTCGAAAATTACGGCTGTGCATTCGTCACACACACACACACACACACACACACACACACACACACACACACACACACACACACACACACACACACACACACACACACACACACACACACAACATCCTGCCTTTTATAGATAGAGATCTTGTACTCGTTCTATTTCTGAGATTTATTCTTGACTTTTGGATTTTCATTGTTCTTTGTGCTTTGCTAAATTCCTTTTCAAACGTTTATTTCATTTTTGTGTTTCAAATCCATATCTCCTAGCTGACATTAGGAATTCATTTACCTCCAAACGTATTGGCAAAGTGCTTTTCATTATGTTTATTTTTAGGAAATGCTTTCCAAATTAAAGCCCGTCGCCTTTTCTTTTTCTTTTTTCATTTTCACAAATTATTTTTAAAACTTTAATGCTGTCACCTGCACTAAGCAGGTGTATTTTTGGACTATGTAGTTCATCCTCCTCTATGTATATAACTTTTTTCGGAGAAGTTCAAATGAAGGGAAAAGTAATTTCGTTTTATTCATTTTATTTTAAACAAAATATATATATATATATATATATACAATGAATCATTCATACAAAAAGTAGATTGGTAAAGTTAATGATATAAAATGGTGAAATCTCTTCGCTAACAAAATTTTAAAGGTACATTAACCTACGAATCACTTTATGAATGTTATGATGCTTGTTTTTAAAAATTATAAGCTGTTCTTTAATACGCAAGTACTTTCAACTATACTTTCAGTCATCTTCAGGCATGGAAATTATTTTTTTTAGGTAAAATTCAAGTAGCATCCGAGGTGTGAATACAACTGGAAAAAAAAAAAAAAAAAATTAGACATGGAAAAAAATCAATAAAAAGAGAAAAAGACTAAAATCATCCAGGCCGGTTGAAAATAATCAATCAGCACCACAATGTCTAGCAAAAAAAAAAAAAAAAAAAAAACAAAAAAAAAAAACAAACACTGACAGAGTAACCTATGTTAAAACGTAAAAGTTCTCAATGCACTAAGTAGAGCAAAAAAAAAAAAAAAATCCCTAACAAACCAGAAACTATCTAAGTTACACGTAATGGATCATCAGGGTAACCCTGGTTGAAGAGGGTTATTCCATGGCAATTTATTGAAAAACGGCCACTAGAAAGTAAATAAAAAAAACCCCAAAAAACAAAAACAAAAACAAAAACAAAAAAAACAAATAAACAAAGGAGGCTTGGCTCAAACGACATTTTATTGGTAAAACGACCACCTGAAAAAACAAAAAAAAAACATCCCATTATTCAAGTAACCAGGCTTTTTTTAATGTCTACAACCATTAACTATTTCCGATCTCTGACTGAGTAACAGATTAGATTTATTATATTAAGCTATACTTATTTTTCCTCCATACATAGGAGGCAATATCTATTACCAGCCTTATATTTGCGGCATTTCTTATTATCTCCCATTTAAATTTTGGATCTTTGACTTGCCTCTTTTTAATTTCCCACGCATGATTAGATAAACTAATTCTATGCCTTTATATTTCATCTGCAAAATTTCTGACCGATTTTCTAATATGATTTAATACTTCTTATCAAATCGCGAAATGAATGTTATCTTGAACTGTCACTATTCTAGATCTTTTTTGCATTAATGCGGATATACCCTATGTCACTTCGACTTAAGCTGTACTGAATTTTCAACAATTACCTTTCCGATGTCATCAGCTCTCGACTCGGTATCGATATTGATGATAACTATTTACCCCTGTCTGAATGGCACGTCTGATAGGTTTTATAATATCAAATTGGCATCTAATTTTTAAAAAAAAATTCCCATAAATCTATTGTTCACCGGGGCAAGAAATGGTTTGTTAATCGAAAACGAAATTGCTCTCTTTTAATCGTATTAGAGAGCCTCCCTTGCCTTTCATCAGCCTGACTGATGTAAAACTCCAAGAGTTATGCTTACTTGAGCAAAGGTTATCCGCTTATAACAAGTGGAACGATTATATTGAATCAATTGCTAGGACCACGGCTTGGAAATTTGCTTTACTGTGGCGTGCTAGATAATTTTTTTCCGGCAGATCTCCATTTTGAAACTTTATAAGTCAACAATTCCGTCATGCATTGATTATTGCTATCACATCTGGTCTTCTGTTCCTGCTTTGTATTTAGAAATGTTTGATAAAATCCTAAGAATCTGAGTTTATTTATACAAGCCATCTTTTTCTTGTATAAAATTTCTAAGTCTATATATTTCCATTTCCAACAAGTATCATACATTTATTTATGCTGATATATTTTAATTTTTTTGATAACTATATGAAGTTTATTTATACACACAGCTTTAAGTCATCTTTTTTCAACTAGCTACATAAAATGTATATGGATGCATCTTTCTTTTTCAAACATGTATAAGTTTATTTATACAGATATATTTTCTTTTTTTACAATATCTATATCAAGTTTATTTATATAGCTACATCCTTTCTTTTATAATAGCTATATCAAGTTTATTTATATCGTTATTTCTGTTTACCCAATTGATATATAACATTTATTTAGTCAACTACATTCTTCTTTATCCAATGTCTATGGCAAATTTATTTGCCTCACTATATATTTCCTTTTTTTATCTAAGCTTTCCAATTTTATTTATATAGTTACATTCTTCCTTTTCAAATATTTATATCCAGTTTGTTTATAGGATTATATATTTTTTCTCAATATCTGTATAAAATATAAATATATAACTAGTTTCTTGAGTTTTCCAATAATTATATCAAGTTTATTTATATGGATTTTTCCGATCCTGACATCTTTATTTATATAACTATATCTTCCCTTTACAAATAGATTTCATGTTTATTTATATGACTGTATTACTCTTAATATTTTCACTAAGAAAATCGTTTTCGATGTTGAAAATAAAGACCTTATGCCACACTAGATAAGTGGGCACTTGTTCACCGCGATAAATCGTTTTTTCATTCCTCAATGTTATCAGGGAAATTGGTGTGTCGACGCAACCTCGTAAAAGGTTTTTGCAGACGTTTGCTTGAATAGAATATGCCCAAGGGGAATATGCAGCGTTATGGAGGCGAGAGATATAATAGGCCGGGAGAATGGAGAGAGAAGAGCGAAAAGAGAGACACTGTGACAGTTCGAATATTTCAACCTCAACAAATTTTACGCATTAACTACACTGAAATATTAATACTTGTTGAATGCTTTTGTATTTAAAGGAAATATTGCACTGGTAAGTGGTTGCCTCACTTGTCAGCATTTCTCACCAGGCGTTAAAGAGAGCTGATTGTTTTCGTTTTACTTTATTTTTTTTATATTTTTATATATATATATATATATATATATATATATATTTGTGTGTGTGTTGTAGAACTACGATTCTTTGCCTGAAGAGAGCTAATCTTAGGAGTCCTGTGGAATATTTCCACGGCTTGTTTTCCAGCTTTAAAATACCAAAAACAAAAATAAAATAAAACAACAGTAAATTAAACGCGTCAAGTCAAATCTAAGGGAGAAAGCGAAAAGCCAGAAATGTAATACGTAGGCAAGCACGTTTATTACACAGATTACCGCACACACGCTTACGCACCTCTTAACTCGTTCACCAATACACAGGAATAATGACATTATAAATCTACACATACAGGGCGGACCAAATGTAAGCTTACATATGTTTCACTATTTGTTTCAATCGTCCTGTGTATGACAATAAACTACATCCGCGTCCTGGGTAAGACGATAGACTACATCCAGCAGCAAGGCCTCTGATCAGGAGACTTTGAGGAGCGTGGAACCATCTCTTAATTGTTGATGTTCCCAGGTCCACCCTGACCCGGGGTGGTAGCACCTGCTAGTGTCCCAGCTATGGGTAAATAGTTAACCCCGAAACTGAGGTAAAAAAACATTATGAAAGTGTAAAAATAGGTTTTAATACCAGAAATACTTTGTAAAACATTATTACCAGAAATAAATTTTTGAAGACAAAAACTATTACCAGCAATATGTTTTTGAAAAAAAATATTACCAGCTATACAATTTTGAGGAAAAAATAATATTACCAGAAATAGATTTTTGACAAAACAAAAATATTACCAGGAGAAAAAAAGTTGTCGGCATTAAATGACCCTTTTGAGGTTGATATGCCGTAAAAAAGAAACCCAAAACTATTATTATTAGATCTAATTTATCAAAATCATAATACGAAGAGTGAGAATCTCCCCATTATGCTTTGGCAGTAAGGGGCTACCGTAACCATACCTTTCCGCAGCGTTGGTTCAGAAGAAGAGACTGCATCGAATGGCGACCACTTTCGCCACCTAACATTAATTGAAGTGTAGTAAAGAACAAGGTTTATAAGAGAAATCCCCACACAGTGGAAGAACTAAAAGATTACATCTCAGAAGTATTTATTGAAAATGCAGATCCGTAACTGTGTTGTGCTGTGTGCATTAGAGTTCTGGAGAGGTTCGAGGAATTTAGCAATGTTGAAAGTGGATATTTTAAGCACTTAAGAGATTACACTGTACTAAAAAAATAAAAGTAAAATGTTAAACAAGTCCACATAAACAGTTTAGAAGAAATATAATTCTAACAAATAAATATAAATATAATAAAACAGATTTTAACACATGTAAAACCCATACATACTCAATGTAAGCCTACTTTTGGCCCACCCTGTATACATACACCCCCCACCCATACAAAATAGTATACCTACAAAAAGACTTTCATATACTGAATTTCGCAATCAGATATTCTTAGCCATAATCGCGCAGGTGTTTTTCGTTGGATTAATGAGCATAGTGTCGTTGACCGTAGCTAAGAAGTGCAATATTCTCTGGTTTCTCTACACAAAATATGTTTCTTACATAAAGTACAAATTCTTTTGATATTACGTGTATTCAAAACGGTAATTATCAATTTATTCTACTATTTTCTGCCATATTAACTGTTTTATATTAAAATAATTCCGTAAAGAATGAAATAATTTACGATAAGTACTGAAGATGGAAATAGTTCAAAACTTATCGATGACCTAATTCTTTAGAAAACGGCAGATAAGTAAATGTTTCTTATCAAAGGTATAATTCTGTACAAAACGGCAAATAAGCAACACTTTACTATCCAAGGTTTAATTCTGGAAAAAATCGGTAGATGGGAGATAATTTTCTATCCAAGGTGTAATTCTGATGAACACAGTAGATAGTTAACTGTTTTTTTTATCCAAGGTGTAATTCTGGAAAAAAAAGCGGCAGTTTGGCGACTATTTCTTATCTAAGGTGTAATTCTGATGAAAACGGTAGATGTGGAACTGTTTCTTATCCAAAGGGAAATTCTGGAAAAAGCGACAGACTGGAGATTATTTTATATTCAAGGTGTAATTCTAATGAAAACGGTAGATGAGTAAATATTTCTTATCAAGGGTTAATTCTGTAGAAAACGGTAGATGAGTAACTGTTTCCGGTAGTTCCGTAGTGAGGGGTAATGTCAAGGGTGAGAATAGCCGTTTCCATATAGAAAATATTCTGCATTCATAGTCCGAAAAGTTAGTGGTACCCTATGTTAAAATGTATATAATCTTTGTCTTAAAACATTTTGTCAGGAAATTAGACCTTTCACATTGACTAGCTTTCTGTTTTGTTCTTTCTGTCATTGATGGAAGATTTCTTCATAACCTTTTGCCGAACCTATTGTGCAAAGTTGATATTTTAAATATATATACCTTTCTAGGAAAATCTGCTACCCATTGAGTGCGTTGCAACTGTTGATGTAGTGTTCAAGAGATGTGGTTTTGCTTATTTGTTACGGCTCTTTTATGTCACGTTTGTTTTGTTTTACGGCATATCAACCACAATGGGTTATTTAATGCTGACAATTTTTTTTGCTGGTAATATTTTTTTCCTTCAATAATGTATTGCTGATATTTTTTTTTTAAAAATGTATCTCTGGTAATAATTTTTTTACAAAGTATTCTGGTATTAAAACCTATTTTTACACTTTCATAGTGTTTTGACCTCATTTTGGGGTTTAACTATTTGCCCATAGTTGGGACCATAACAGGTGCTAACACCTCGGGTCAGGGTGGACCTTGGAACACAAGCAATTAAGAGGTAATTCCATGTTCCTCCTGATCAGAGGATTTGCTGTTGGACGTAGTTTATCGTCTTACACAGGACGCGGGTGTTATTTTTCGTCATACCCAGGACGGCTTTCATGTCATGCACGGCGTTAAAATCGTTCAGAAATACCTAAACTGTCAGTTGTATCCAACCGCTTTCTCAGATCCGTGATTAAAATAGCTTAGATTGTATGAAGTCTGTAGTTCTGACCGGAGATCCTTCCTCTTCCAACGTTGTCGACTGGCGCTACAGAAACGCAAACTAGGATATATATCAATTAAAAGAAACCACATTTCAATCGTAGTAACAACTCAAATTGTTAGCAGAAAATAATGACGTAATGAAAAAATAGCGTTCCACACTATTTCAAACAAAAGATTTGGAAGGAAACATCCATCAATAATAGAAAGATAACAGCTACTGAACTTGAGAAACCTATTTTTTTCTGAATAGTTGTTTTAATAGAATGATTTTATAAACTTCAACTGATAGTAACACTTGCTGTTTTGTCAATGAATACTGAATGTTTCTTTATAAGGAAACGGCTAATATTAACAATTCTTTGTTATTTTGTAGTTTATATGGTTCGATAAAAGATCGGAAATACGGTTCAGTAAGTGATTTTTCTGAGCTGACTTATATTAACGATACACATCAAAGCGATTTACGTATCAAAGGTGATGACAATCTTCACTTCTTGAGTTGTATATTTTGAGAATGCTAGTTATATCGCGTTGAATATTGCGAAGTAATATCATAATTTGACAGCTATCAATTGCAACTTGTCTACCCGACTGTGGATGGTCATTCAACAATAAACATTCTGAATCGTTCAAGCAGTCACACTAGCTTATTAGTGTTGATTTGTTTTTAAGCGATTCACCCCAAGAAAGGCGGGAAGCCACTAGGACGCAAAGAGTTACAGAAGATTTGAAGATCAGATAGGAGTGATAGAGGAAAGGATGAGGAGAAGGATAGAACAAGGCAACTGGAGATGTCGATTGACATTACATTTGAATAGTTGGAGATTATAGCTCTCAGGGAAACTGGAATAAGGAAGGGAGTTCCACAGGCGAGAGGTGCGAGATATGAAGCTATTGGAGTGGAAGAGACGGCTACATTTAATAGTTTCGACAGTGAAAGGGTGAGAGAGGGATACCAGCCTCGTGAGGCGCTTGAATTCATGAAGTCTGGGAACCAGCGAATGCAGCTGCTCGGAGCAATTACCATGAAAGTATTTGTAAAAAAGACAGAGAGAGGCGACGGCGCGTCTGTGAGAGAGCGACTGTAGACGAGATGCCAGAACAGGGCCAATTATATTGCATATCCGCCTCTGGAGCTTATCAAGAACCCCGAGGCAAACAGAAGGGGCTCCAGATCATATATGGCAGCAATACCCCATGAAAGGGCAAATTGTAGATCTGAAGGTTCAATTCCGTGGAGAAAAATTTCCTGGCGCGGCCCAGGGAGCCAACTTTCCTTGCGGTGGACGAAGCATTTGACTCAATGTATTTGTTCTATCTTAGGTCAGCAGTCAACGTGAGACCGAGTAGCCGCAGAGAGTTGCTCTCGAGAAGTTGAGCGTCAGACATTCTAATGGAGGGCAGCGAAGGATCTCTGTGGTGATTAATAGAGAACAGTTTTGTTTTTGAAGAATTAAAGTTGACCAGCCAATTCCTGCCCCAGTTCACATCCAATAGAGGTCCTTTTCGAGAAGCACGACCAGGTTAGTTTTGTCAGCGAGACTAGATTTTTTTTTGAGGCAGGAGTAAATTGTGGTGTCATCCGCGTAGATGCCAACTTGGGAATCTATGTCGTCAGGAAGTAAGGATTTATTTGAAACTGATTTTTGATTTTCTTAAAATAAATATCCACTATGTGGGAAAACAGTGTTGACTTTCGTACTTCGTCAGTGTTATAATGAAGAAAAAATTATTGTTAAATATAATGTAGTCGAAATAAAATTCATAAATTAATTCTGTTGATGGTTAGGTAAATAATGTTAAATAATAGTTTCAGATTATTATGCTTTAGTGACAGTGTATTTGGCTCAAACTTTCTGAGGTTGACCTTAAGGTCAGATGGTAGCAAAAATAGGGATGTGGATTCTGATTGGCTTAGTCGACCGTGGGAATGTTAGAGTTATAAAGTGTTTTACATTTCAAACAATGTGGGCGTGTTAAAATCGTGTCTCAAGGCTTGCTCCCCAGTAGCGTGGGATAGCGAACCCACTGGCTAGTCAAAAATGTACACGTCGGCGTGTTTAATAAAATAGAAAGTCAAAATCTCTTTTCCTGAAGTTATTATTTTACCTCCGAACTAAAAACCAACAAGCGATCACTCAGGAAGAAGGAAGAAAAGGAAGAGAAGTCGAGCGAAATAGGGAACATTATTATTATGATCGCCTCCGATAACCAAAACCCACTTCCAACAAAGAAGAGTATGCAAGAATATCTCTCAGTTCTAACATTTTTTCAGTTGCTTGCTGACACGACAGTTGACGCAGTATACAATAAAACCGAGATCACTAAAGGAATATAGGCTGAGCCGCTAGTAAATTTGTTATCGATGCTGTAGATTTCAAATTAGTCAGCTGCGTTCATTCCCGCACTTGACCTTCAGGAAAGGCAAAAATTTGTCTCTTCTTCCCCAGCAACAGCTGTGAGTTAAATATCAGGTTAGACTGATAATTAACTAATCGAATAACAGCAACCTGTGCAAGAGAAGGAAAAGGTTGAATTACTAAGCATGGAGCGAGCAATGGTGAAGCCAAACGTTTATCTTTCCTAGGAATGCATGGCCATTCGCAGGTAATAAATTAAAGAAATCTGTGGAGAGTCATGATCGCCTGCATCCGGAATGGTTATATCATTTAAAAGTATCGTTCAGCGAGAAAACAGAATCAATATTTTTAGCGCCTAGGAAAAAAGAAAAAAAAGTCTTAAAAAACGTCAGTAAGTAGAGAAGGGTGTCTAAAGTAGGTTCCATTGCAACGTAGAATAATGGTAGAAATTCTTTGACTCAATATTTGCCAAATACAAGGCCCAAGAGCCACTCAAGGTAGAGGGTTACTAAATGAGGTTGGTTTATTGACTTAAGAGGAAGATGTAAGTGGAGATTATGAAGGGATGTGAAATAAGGTGATGCTTGATTCTAGACTTGAAGGGGTTAAAATTGTGATATTTGAGAAAGTATCCTCCCTGGAATATTTTGATAAAGTAAAATCTCTCCGAATGGAACTTCCTTCTTATAAATGGTATATGAATGGAATGATGATGGAATCATTCTACATTGTCGAAAATCAGTTCTGTCCCACAATGGTGAAACCTGGCTATAAATAAAATAAAAAAAATAATGTGCCTTTGATGTCACCCAAGGTTTTTACGATGGGGCTAGGGTGTCTGAATTGATGGGTATTTAAATATTACGTAGGAACAAAACAGTCCGTATAAATGATCATGGCCTGTACAGGGATGACGGTCTGATGGCAGTACGAGATAACAGAAGAAACTATGACAACATAAGAAAACTTCTATTTAAATTATTTCAAGGTAAAATTGAGGATGATATTAATAAAAAAAGTAGTCCAATATTTAGACGTAGAATTAAATCTACAAAATGGCAGCGTCTCCACATATATGAAACCCAACAATATTTTGAATTCAAATACCCTAAAGCTGTAATTAAGCACATCCTTAAAGGAATAGAATGCAGACTATCAAGAAATTCCTCATTCAAGAATATTTTGGGGGAAAATAGAAGTTAGACGAAAGAGAGTTAATAGAAGAGGGGCATAAGACTAAATTTGAATTCAACCGCCCCCAAGCATCAACTAATGGGGCACACAAAAAAGAAAAGAAATATCATTTGGTTTAACCCTTCCCTTTAATTTGCAAGTAAAATCATAACATAAGGAAAATGTTTTTTGACTTGCTTGATAAGCACTTCCCCGAAAACCCCGAATTGCATAAAGTCCTCAATGGAAATACCGTGAAAATAAGCTACAGTTTTATCAGCAATTTGGAAAGTAGCCTATAAAACAGAACGCTAGGAATTTCATGGATAGAATTCTGAAAAACGATTTAAACAATAAATTATGCAACTATAGGGATAGAAGCCAATGTCCACTGGAAGAGGTTTGTAAAACAAGAGTGGTTTACAAAGCAGTTGTGGAGAATGAAAATGTCGAAAGTATAGGTGGGATGTACTGAAAGTAGTTTCAAAAAAAGATGGTGCAACCACAAGTCATTATTCAAACTAGAAAATATAGAAACTGTACAAAATTAGACAGCCATGTATGGAAAATGAATGAAAACAAAATTGAAGAAGTCGAAGTGTGCGCTGGAGCAGTTTAAGGAAAGCAAAACCCTACAACATTAGTAATAATATGTGTAGATTGTACCAGAAGGAGAAACGTGCAATTCTAAACCAAAATAAACTTAAATGGGAGGTCTGTAAGCAAATTAGAAAATATATTTTGGGTTCATAAGAACCCGGATGAAAATACGTGTATTTTTTTCATTCTCATTCCTTCTATTCACTATACTCTTGCTTTGCCGCTCCCCTTACTATTATATTTCTTAATCCTCTCCCTACCTTAAATTCCATCTACTCTTGCTTTGCTTCTCCACTCATTTTTTAATATTTCCCCCTCCTCCCTTACATTTCAACTACTCTTTAGATAACCCTCCCCTTCTTATTAACATTTCTCTTCCTCATCCTCCCTTAAATCCCTTTTCCTCTCCCCTTATTTTTATAATTTTTCCACATTTCCTCACTTACATTAACTCTACTATAGTTCAACTTAGATTTCTTTCAATATTGATTTGCCCCTCCCTCATTATTATTATATTCTTAATATATATATATATATATATATATATATTATATCATTAATATATTCCCATTACATCCTCTCTAACATTGCCTCTTTACTTAATTTCAAAAGATGTTTATTATTAATATTAATTTTTCCTCCTAATATTTTCCATCCTCCTCCGTTAAATACCAATACTTGCTTTGGTCCATCTTAATCCGTTGAAAATGTTTGAATAAATAAACAAAGTGTTTGGAAAACATTATTAACCTCTACTTTCTGAAGAAAACTTAAAGATGGAACCCATGGTAGCATAAGTGGTTAGTATCTTTTTATCTTAGTATTTAATATTTCTACACGTTAGGCCTTTATTTTTTACATTTAATACAACCGTTTTCGGAACAAGTCCTACTTTGACCGGAGCAAACTCTCTTATATATATGAGGGATGAAACCGGGATCATCGTGCAGGTACAATCGCTAGGGCCAATAATCATACCACAGAGTCCAGTCTCTCCAAGCTTCAGTTCCTCTCACTCAGGGCAAGGCGTCCCGAAAGAAGATGAAGTGTCCTCCAACGAACAACAAGGGAACCTGGCAGGATTTCGACACTGACATTTGCGAGATACTCCAGTCAACTAGCGCACCTCGAGGTGGTGTAATGGCTAGCAAGCTTGTCTAGCTAGAACAATTACGATTGAATAGTGAGTTCGATCCTCACTGGGTACCCCTTACTTTCGGCCTTGTGCCACATCTAAGCTACGCTTGGAAAATCACTACTCCAGTCAGCTACAAAGGGAGACGTGGATAGGCGACTAAATTTTATGACGACAATAATAACTTGCATGGCGTCAGAGAGATTTGGCTGCGTCGAGCCCTGTCAGCCAAGGATGCCCTACACTGCCAAATGTAGGGCGATTAAAATTAAAGACTAAAGGAAATAAATAAGATCCCTTTAAGAAGCTTTATAAAAGGGCAAGGATAGAGGAGCGTTAACTCCTCGAGGAGCTCCGAGGAATACTCAGAGGGAAATTAAAAACCATACGGCGAGCGGAGTGGCGTACGAGGAGGAGGATAGTAAGTTAAAAAAAGCGGGAAAATTTCCTGTCCAACCCTTTCGGCTTCGCAAGAACATTGCAAGGGAAAGACGCAATGAGAAATTGGAGGCATCGGGGGAAGAAATTAACAACTACCTTCGAAATTCCATGAGTGACCCTGCAAAAGAGCAAGAACTGGGTATAAATACCCGCTTGATTCCTCAGGAGCCACAAGTGTTCCAATTTGACACCTACTTGGAAAGAGATTCAAGAAGTTGTGAGAGCAACTAGATCCGCCTCAGCACCCGGACCAAGCGGAGTACCTTACATAGTTTACAAGCGGTGTAAAGGAATGATTGTGGAGAAAAGGCAGGAACTCCGAGAGTAAGATCTTCGGGTTATTATCAACACGCCTTTCGAATTTCATTCTTGGAAACGGCTACATTGACACTATGGGTCCACAAAGGCGGGGTCGCCGTTATAACAGGTTACATTGATTATACAGAAGCCTTGACACAGCTCCTGAGAGAGGCGAAAGAAAGCAAAGTGGACCTGAGTGTATTGTGGTTGGATCTCGCTAACGCCTACAGGTCCATGTCACACAGATTTGTGGAAGAAGTCCTAAAGAGACATTACGTGTCTCCATTAGTATGCGATCTCATTGTAAACTACTATGATAATTTCCGGCTGGGAGTAGGTTCAAGTACAAGAACATCAGAAAAGAGTATAATCACAAGTTGCCCAATGCCTGCTGTCCTATTTTCATTGACCATGAACATGCTTGTAAAGGCAGCCGATGTGAAATACCGAGGCCCTGTGTCTAGCTCAGGAGTCCTCCAGGCACCGATAAGGGTTTACATGGACGATTTAACCGCAACAAAATCTGTCACGGGGGGCAGGTGGCTTTTAAAGGGTCTTGAGGAAAATATGACTTGGGTCAGAATGTATTTCAAGCCAGCAAAACCCATGTCCTTAGTATTGAAAAAAGGTAAGATCATGGAGAAAGTCCTGTTTACAGTCACAGGAGCAACAATTCATACCCTGTTAAGACCTTGGGCATGACTTTCAACTGTAGTCTGAAGGCTACAGCCGCGATCTAGCAGACTATAAAGGATCTTGAGGAGTGGCTGACGAAAATCGACAAATCAGGATTGCCAGAACGTTTTAAGGTATGGCTCTTCCAGCATTCCGTATTGTCCCAGATATTGTGGCCATTGCTCGTTTGAGCAATGTATGTATTTAGCTCTAAGTTGAAATGATGATCCCTCTCGCTGTTATGACCTCCTGATCTAGTTTTCCTCTTTACTGTTCCCTGTTCTTTAAAAACATATTCACCGTTCTCTTGATGGTTCTTGAATGGACTTTGAAGATGGAAGCAAGAATTATCATTTTTTTCATCTCGCCATTGCTCAGCGCGGCTGACACAGAAAGATTTTAAGATGTTATCTTTCTAGCTGCATAAACCAAAGTGTTTTTTTCAGGGATTCTTAAGACAAATGCTATCAAGATGGCTAAACGGCTTATCTGAAAACCTGGAAATGTAAAACTCAATTAATTTAGTAGTTTTTAAATATTAAAAAAAATTGTGGTGTGGGCAATTATGCTGTAACACGATTTGGACAATTTTGCTTTGGACTGTCACAGATGAAACTCCACTCTCACGTGCCAAATGTCTTATGGATTGAGTTGGATCTTTTCTAATTAATCTCTTTAGCTCTATGTTGAAATAATGATGCGTCTTTCTGTTGTAATCTCCTGATCCAATTCCCCTCTCTACTGTTCCCTCTATTTTTTAAAAAAACTTATTCACCGTTCTCTTGATGGTATTTAAATGGACGACTTTGAAGGTGGGAACCAGAGTATGAATGTTATCAGTACTCAAGGCCTGAATTATTTTTCATGTCACCATTGCTCAGTTGGGAAGACAGCGTGTCTGACACAAAACGATTTTAAACTGTTCTCTTTCTAGCTGAACAACTCAAAACGTTTTTCAGTGATTCTTACGACAAATGGTATCAACGTCTTATCTGAAAACCTGGAATATAGAAACTCGATTAGTTTAGTGGTTTTTTTTTTTTAGATAGTTAGATCATTGCTGTTACACCCGGTATAGCGGACTCACTTTTCGTGGACGGCATATGAGAGCTCAGCAAATAAAGAGGTGTTGATTTTTATCGCTACACGCGTGTCGCCCGAGACCTTCAGGCATTTTGCAAACTTTTAGACAGATGGAACATGTGGTTGAGCTATTTCGCTCGAGTGGTTGAGGATCAATTGCTAAATGTTCCTAGGATTGGACAGCAAGGCCTAATTTACTGCAAGCGACAAAGCCACAGTTGCAGGTATGGATATCTCTGAGAGCAGCGGCATACTCTCAACTTTCTTTAATATTTGCTCGTATTTGATCCCGATATTTAAGTCGGCATCGTTAAAACCTTTGTATCGAGGAGAAGGAGACCAGGCAGCATTTTCTACGCTCTGACGCTTTGTTTTCCCAGGGAGAAGAGAAGATGCAACATCACTTCAGATTCTCTTTGTATTAGAAAGAGTGGTCTTCCAAATGACCTTCTGGTTAGAAGTTAGTCAAAGAGAAGTTGTTTCGTAAGTCTGATATAACTATTACCAAAAAGGTGTCTTGCACACCTGAGTTGGATATTCGTTTGTGATGGTTTTTTTTTTATAATCCTGTACACCGTAATAAATTGTGTTTTTCATTGCTAAAAGAAAGGGTTGCCGTAATTTTAAAGGGAAGAGATCACAATTTTAATTATTCATTTATTCTTATATATATATATATATATATATATATATATATATATATATATAGTTATATAAAAAGTGAACATAGAAGGCAACACTTAGAGGACTGACGATTGCATATAGCATGAAACAGTCTGTCGCCTCTATGTGTTGACTTCTATGTTCACTTTTTTATATTTACACGCTCTATCTCTGATATTGAGCACTTTATTCCATAAATATAGCATACCTTAAGATATTTTTTTCTATATATATATATATATATATATATATATATATATATATATATATATATATATATATATATATTGTTGAGTTGTTGGGAGTGTTCCCGTCAGAAGGTGTGTGCCCCAACATATATATATATATATATATATATATATATATATATATATGTGTGTGTGTGTGTGTGTGTGTGTGTGTGTGTGTGTGTATCTATCTATCTATCTATCTATCTATATATATATATATATATATATATATATATATATATATAAAAATTCTCAGAGTTAACCTGTAGAAAAGAAACTATGTATAAGTGTAAAATACAATAGGGAAACTGTATTATTAGCCGACGCATCCAATGTGTACTTTTTCGAGGCAAAAAACGAAATGAATATATTGAAAACAATGTAACTATTTACAACAAACAAAATATCCTCAGCAGGTAAAAGAATTTAGAAAACGGTATTGTAATTTTCAGTTGACAATATGAATACAATAGAGGAATTTCTAAATTCTTCTAGTTGTTACGGACATTTTGTTCGCTTTTAACAGTTACTTTGTTTTCAATAAATTCATTTTATTTTTGCCATGAAAATGTCCACATTGGACGAAACGCATCGGCTAATAATACAGTTTTCCTATTTTTACCTTTATATATATATATATATATATATATATATATATATATATATATATATATATATATATATAATATTGTGCTTGGGCATCAAGTTTATACAAGTTTTATTAAAGACAACTGACAAGGCACGGCGTTTAGAAATTTTATTTAATTTTTCTTGTGTTTGTATAAGTTTTTTTTATTTCTTTTCTAGACATTAGATGTAGAAAATGTGTCCCAATGTTGAAAAACACTCAAAATAATGGAAGCATAAAAAGCAGAAAAAGTCAACAATCAATATCCTGACGTATGAACACGGTCACAATGTGCTGACCGTGTTTGTAAAAAAAAAACTTGCTCATAATGTTGATACATGCATAAAAATCAACATATAAATTCGCGTGGACTCAAAAAAAGCATTTGGACAATTTTTTCACATCTTATGGTCAGAAAAGAAAAAAGATTTATGATCGCAACAAAAAATAAATAAAAAGCTTAAACATAGTATATTGTTTTTAACGAAACTTATATATACGTGCGAGTGTGTGGGTGTACACTTGTTGACAAACAAGTACATATACCCACATTTATACAGAGAAAGCAACAGAGAGAGAAAGTGTGTTTGGGAAAGAAAGAGAGATAGAATAAGATAATGAAGAGATCGATGGCAAAGAGAATTAGTGTAGAAGAGAAAGTAGACAAGGTGGAAAAGGACGTGAGTGTTGGGGAGAAAGAGAGGGGTGGGAGGAAAGAAAGAACGCAGAGGGAGAAGTGTAAAGAAAGTGAGAAAAGAGTGAAACGGGGAGGAGAAGGTTGTGAGAGAGGTTGGACATAAAGCGATGGGTGAGAGCAGTTATAAAAATTGAAAGGAATAAAAGCCAAAGAAAAGTCGTGAAAGAGAAAGTGAAAGTAAAATGAGTGAAGAGAGTAGGGGGGTGTAGTAGTAGAAAAAAAACCCGAGGTGGGGGCGTAATTTAGATCGAGAGAGAAAGGGAAAGAGAGACAAGAGAAGAGAGTGTGGGCGTGAGAAAGAGGGTGGATAGAAAACGAGAAACGACAAAGACTGAGCAAGAGAGAGAAGGTGGCGAGAGAGAGAGGGAGGGATAGTGGGAGAAAGAAAGGGCAAGTTGAGGGAGAGAGGAGGAGCTATACATCTTTGAGTCGATCTCTTTGATTCTCTTCTACATCCGCTACAACATCGTCTGCACAATCTGCATCCGATCAGCTGACTCGTGGCGATATTAGACGCAACGATGGAAAAGCGTGATGAGCTACTGATTCGGAATAAAGAACTCATGCATTCTGGAGAACTCATAAAACCGGAAAGCAGTCTTCAGCATGATTTGTTTAACCGGAATATCGGAACGGAAACTTTATATGGGACTAATTTGTTTAGGAACTGCGTATGAAACACAGAAAAAGGGTTTATCGAATCAGAGTAAAGCCGCCAGCTTCTCTACGTCCAATTCCATTTGCCTTAAAGCAGAACACCGAATCGAATCTTGTCTTACTAAATGAACACTTGCTAGCATACTTCATGGGCAAGTAATTGGACGAATATTTAGGAATGTCCTCTATTAACTATTAGAGCTGTTATCACCAAGAAGAAGAAAAGTAAAAATGTAAACTATCGACTGGCTGAAATGGCATCAAATCAATACCTGTACCCCAACCACTATATATATATATATATATATATATATATATATATATATATATATATATATATATATGCATTGGACGCGTCGGCTAATAATACAGTTTTCCTTTTGTCTTTTACCTTTATACATAGTCTTTCTTTACAGGTTAACTCTGAGAAATTGTTTATATTATATATATATATATTTAATTGATTCATTGAGTCTGATAGAAACCTCAACAGGAAATAGAGGAAGCACTGGACGGCCGTTTCGTCCTATAATTGGGACTCATCAGCAGTGCGCATCCACCACCAAGTATCGAAACCCTGACAGTTGGGTTGTCAAGCGAACAACATACCAACTGGGCCTCGGTAACGAAGAGATTCCTAATCAGACTCAACTAGCGCCGCTCGCTCACATATTCCGTGGCGGAACTCTACTGAGTTCTCTGTAACCGTAGGACTGTGCCCCCGGGAGCATATATATATGTGTGTGTGTGCGTGTGTGTGTGTTTACTTGCATTATTATTATTTACCTTATTCGGACTGCTATCCTCATTTTCATTCCCATATTCCCCACATTTCGGCCGTTGTTCCGGCATGCTTCAGGTGAATGGAATTTCTCAAACGTGTCCCGAAAGAAAACATGCCCCAGTGGATAAAGATGTTGGTTAGATCCAGTGACTAGACACAAAGAGTTGTGAGTTCAATACCAGTCCACAGCAGTGGTAAATCAAATCTTAGAGAGTTGAGTTAAAGGGAAATAACTGAGACATCCGGAAGAGTCAAGTCAGGTGAAACTAGAGCAATCTATCCCGGTGGACGAAATAAAGGCTTCTGTTTGAAATTTCAATCACATGAAGAAGGCCGGAGCATATAACGGTTGAAATGTTGTGAATATGCTAATGAAGATGAGGATAACAGTCCGAGTAATGTAAATAATGCAAGTAATAATAATACCTCATCTCAGAGATATAGACAGATATGTTTGCTGCAACCACGTTGTCGAATATGACCATAGCAAGATATCATGAAAAATTCGATTATGACTTATAATTTTAATGTCGAGAAAGATGTTGCAATTCTCATAGAAAGAACAACAGGTACATCAAACGAAGAATCAGTGAACATAGTTAGATATCTTAATGAAGGCCAATGGAGTCCAACACTCTCAGTGTGTATATCACCTGCCTGGACTTCAAACGTGGTTTTTCTACATCACCGCACCTGTGATAGTTGGCCGATGATTCCACAAAAGCATTCATTCGCCCTTTGACGGTTTTTGTTTTAAATCCTGTTGAATATCAAGCAACCCTACTCACCAGAAAAGCCTGGTAGAGGAACCGGTTTAGTTGCCAATAACAAAAGTACTAGCATACTTCTTATCAGTATATATATATATATATATATATATATATATATATATATATATATATATATATATATATATATATATATATATGCTAAGAAAACAATAAAGAACCCATCCTTAAATGGGAAATATTAAAAAAATACCCCAAATATAAAGCAGGCCATAAATTTTGTAAGCTATGTACAGAGGAGAAATTAGCCATAGCTTTATATAATTAACCTAACGAACTATTAAACTCCAAAACTGTGATTCTTAACATATGTAGGCATAGAAAATCTTTGTTATTGAATTAGCTCTAATCTCCCAGTTACATTACACGTTAATTGTTCGTGTTAATATCCCCTCGTTGAATAAATCTTTAACCCGGTGTTCTTATGTTTTTTTCATGTTTTTCTTTTTCTTTGGTCACGTGGTATGATTTTGATTATCGCCTATAAATATGCTGTTTCTCTTTTGCCTCCGTAGCCAGCTTTCCCTGACGATCCGCTTAGGTGAAACCTGGGTAGGTTTGTCTGGCTCACTAGGTTTATCTAGGTCTGCTCTACGATTGTATTGAGCTCTTTTGTTAGTTAGTTGTTTACTCGTTTCGGGGTTTTTTCTTTGGGCTTTGAACCTGTATCTGTGCGATTTTTTTCGACCGACTTTCATGTTTCTAACTCTTTCTTTTTTAAAACCCTTTTTTTCCTTCGAGATTGATTTGATTATTGGCAAATCAAAAATTCGAAGGTTTTTCGAAACGAGTATAGTTACCTATATATATATATATATATATATATATATATATATATATATATATATATATATATATATATATATATATATATATAATGGGGCAGCAAATCATTTTTAAACATATATTGTTAAAAATAAAAGATAATGTAGGTCTCTTAAGCGTGATCATGAGCCATTCTAAACCAGGTATATTTGCTTTAATTTCAGATGAAAATAAAGACAAAAATTGTCCAATATTCAAGATATTTTATTATTAAACTGTTCCTTGATCTAAGCTTTCGGCTCATCTTCAGAGTCGTTTTGCGGAAATTTAAACAAAGATATTCACCATCAAAGATGATATTTTGGTATGTTGACATAGAAAATTGCTATGTGACGATAACAGTCAGAGAATAGCAGACGCAAGTTGTAAATTCATAATGCGGATATTGGAGGTCATCTACATTAAAACAAAGTAACCTCAACAAAATTACATTTCAAACTAGTTACAACACATTACATTGCATCTAGCCATATAGTTCTGTTGTTAATATTTCGGACTCTCACGTGGTAGAACCACACTAGGAATTTACAACCTGTAAGAAAGAAGCGACGAAATATTCTGCCACGTTAGTCCTGAATCGAAAGCGATATGATAACCCAAGCGAATATCACGTATGGTGGTTGACTTTTTTTCTGGCAGTAAGGCCTTGGTGAAAGGCTTCAGTGCATCCTCTGCGTTCTGTCTTCAAGTGAAAATATCTTTACAAAGTCTCTCGTCACTGATACCTCAAGATAGAGGACGAGTTAGCAAAATGGATAAAGCACAC
This sequence comes from Acanthosepion pharaonis, assembly GCA_903632075.3. Taxonomy (NCBI): domain Eukaryota; kingdom Metazoa; phylum Mollusca; class Cephalopoda; order Sepiida; family Sepiidae; genus Acanthosepion; species Acanthosepion pharaonis. Next base: position 594,251 of record CAHIKZ030000058.1, read on the forward strand.
TGCCAATGTACAACTATTGATAAGACGCGATCCGCTACGAAAGCCGTTATCCCTCATTTCATCCCTGATATTATTGAATCAGTGAAAGTGAACGGTGATGAAGGGTCATTTGAAAGATAAAAATATATGTGAGAGTAGTGACCAGGTTATCGGATTGGGTGGAAAATCAGCCAATCGCATCCAATGTTCAGTCAATTTTGTCTCTTTCATCACGCGCACATGATTTTAGAAAAGGCATGGATCAATATGACTCCTCCTCCTTCTATTCAGTGTGAATTCCAATGTTCACTCTCTCTCTCTCTATCTCTCTCTCTCTCTATATATATATATATATATCTTTATATATATATATATATATATATATATATATATATATATATATGTGATAGGTGGCTACTCATGTTTGAGGATACACGTCTACTAGGGCGGCTAACCAATCTTTATTGCAGACTCTGGTTAGTTCAACACTCACTAAGCCAAGTTATGTTTTATACTGCAAATATAATGTATATTTTCTGGGAAAGATCGTGTTATCTAGAATGATCAACAATAATCAAAGCATAATCAAAGCCTCGGTCACGATGACTTGTGACTTCGTGCCAGTACAGCTATCAGCGGCCACAAGTGTTCCGTCTACCCATTTTCACTCACAAGGCTTGGGTCAACACGTGATATAGTTTTCAGCTACTTTCCCCACTCCAGACCGATAACATAAAGAAGACTCCTTCCTGACAAATCGACCATGGTGAGACTCGAAAGCGAACGTTCTAACCACTCGGCCACCCGCCAATATATATATATATATATATATACAAGCCGAGATACTCGGCCTTGCCCGGGTGTACATGCCTTCAATTGTATAACAGCACCCCACTGTCTACCCGTACCCCTGTCTAGAAATGTCTACCTGCGTCCTCGTTTGTTGCAGGTATCATCCGTTGGTATACTAAGCCACTGCCATCATGTTTTTTTACGGTATGTCTTTCGCAAGTGATTGATTGTTCTTAATAAAAGAATTACACCGATAAAAACTTAAACTATTTCAATGTTTTAGATATTTAGTAAATTTCCTATGGCGGTAATAACTTTCAAATATTATGACATTGTTCACAAATTCAATAATCAAACAAAAACAAAGATGAAGCGCCAGAGCTTCATTCATCTACAAGTGCAAACGCATGAGCGCCTCTCTTCTTCGCATGCTTACTGTAATAATAAGAAGTTCTTCGGGAATTTTCCCCTTTTAACGGTGCAACAATCCTTCTAAAATCTTTGCACAGTGGTTTTTCGAAAGCCAATTTATGATGGAGTCACATGAAGGAACTACTGGCTAAATGGCAAAAGCCGATCTTGGCCCTCATTTGTCGTTCACTTAATTGAAATAATCTAAACGAAATTTTCACGAAAGACAATTTGTGTGTCAGTTGTAACTTACATGGCAAATTTGGAAAGCATTGGTGAAGAATTAGGCATTTATGGCCGAAAAAAACAGGATTTTAAAAAAGTTTCTCGTAGTTTTTAAGACGCGTGGAACTGAACAGGAGTAAAACAACATTATCTCATTTCTTGCATGATGGTAAATTATTTGCGACATGTTTGAAGAAAATCGGATAAAAATGAGGAAATTATTCAAGTTTTTATCTTAAGCAGTAAGAAAAACACGATTTTTTTTCACAGTTTTTCGAAAGTTTTTGTGTGAAGTCAATATCGCAGGAAAACTAGAAGCACTCTATATAAACCTCGTAACATGAGCCATGCTTTACATTAAGTGCAAAGAAGAGCAGCTCCTCCAGTAAAAAATTCTGTTCGCGTTTAACTTTGCCTTGGTTTTTGCGAGAAAGTCATACCCACCTTCAGTTTTATCGATTTCTCTGCTAAAACCGGTGGGTGGTGCGGTGGCTGGAGATTGAAAAGTTGGTTTTGCAACATGTGTGTATACAATTTCACCGAAATCAACCGAGAAATGTGGAAGTGCATAATTAACACACACACACACATACATACACACACACACATCAGTTTTATAGGTATAGAATCTCATTGTCGCCTCTGGGTATTGACTTCAATGTCTACTTTTACATTTACAAGGTTCGTCTAAATTACTCAAAAATGAAAATAACATTGACATGTCATTTTAACAGATATATTTACGAAAAATATATGGAAATACTAAAGAGTATATTTATTCAATAAAAAATCCACTGGCTTCAACTACCGACCCCAGACCACTTCGCAATCTTCTGGATAGTCTCTTTATTTAAGTTGGTGAATACTGTCATAATCCTTGCCTTCAGTTGATCTTAGGTGTTAGAGGATGTTTTGTTGGTCTCTTGGTTAACTCTGTCCCACACATTATAATCGCGCTGGTTGCAATCTTGTGAGTTAGGTTGCCACATATAAGGAGTGATACGGTCGCAGAGATGTCAAAATTATTATTTAACAGATATTTTGTGGCATGGTGCAGAATCCTGTTGCCAGACATGAGTCTTCCAGCACTCACCCTATTTCCCCAGGGCAGTACTACCTCCTCAAGGCACTTATGGTAGGTCCCCGTATTGAGTTTTAGGGCCTCATCCTGAATCTCGGATGTTCTTTTTTTTTATCAGAACGATCAGATAGAATTTTCCAAGCTGCCGTACCCTCACGATATCACAATAGGCACACGTAACTCTTTTCGAATCCGCTGCACGGTCCTCATGTTGACACCCAAACACTCAGAAATGTTCGTATTGGAGCTTCCGGCGCGAATGCCAAGCAGTACAGCATGCTGTTTCCAATTTTCCTCCGGAAGGAATTACAGCACGATGCTCTTTTTCTTGCAGACGGTACACAACTATACTGTGAAGTCGTAAAAAAAAAAAAAACGAAAAAAAAAAAAAACACGCATGCGTGAAATTAAAAATATAAAATGGCGACAATTTACCCCACGCACTTTGTATAAACATCTTACTTCTGATACTGATCAATTCAACGGTTAACTATAGCATACCTTAAAACTATATTTCATCATGTATATATAATATATCGGTATTTCTTTTAGAAATCATTGACAGTTTGTATTATACAACAATTGATTTTTACTTTTGAAACGTTGCTGTAGTAAAACAAGAAGCCAGTATATAGGACACTAACAAAATAATTGCTGCAATAAAGGCAAGTTGAATTAAAACAGATTGCAGTGACTAGTTTTATTGCTGGGTGCTTGAAAATCAGGAGACTGATTTAAAAACAAAAAACAAGAAAAAGAAAATCGGTGCAAATTATAAGTGAAATATAATGAAATCAATGTTGTATAATATTCTTCCCTCTTGGTAACAGTGGTAGTAAAAAAGTTACGCTTCGCTTGGGTGTTCAACTTTTTATAGCCTCCCCGGCCTTTGTAATATACTCGAAAGTGCGGCATGATCTTATAAGGGAGACGTAATTTTTAGATATGGTTACAATGAAGACAAAAAAAAAAAAATTGACAAGGTCGCATAAATCTAAGTATAAGAAGATTATGTGAGGGTAAATTAGATGCTGTACAGCGAGGATCAAACTCACTACTCAGCCGTAATTTTCCTAACGCGACAAGCTTGCTACTCATTACACCACGCTGAGGTGCCCTAGTGATTTTCCAAGCGCAGCTCAGATGTGGCACAAGACCGAAATTATGGAGCATCTAGTGAGAATCAAACTCACTACTTAGTCGTAATTGTCCTAGCGAGACAAGCTTGCTAAACACTACACCGTCTCGAGGAGCCTTTATTGATTTTCTTAGATGTGGCACAAGGTCTAAAGTATGGGGCACCCAGTGAGGATAGAACTCACTATTCAGTTGTAACTGTTTCAGCAAGACAAGCTTGCAAATCATTACACCACGCCGAGGTGCCCTAGTGATTTTCCAAGCGCAGCTCAGATGTGGCATAAGGCCGAAAATATGGAGCATCCAGTGAGGATCAAACTCACTACTCAGTTGTGATTATCCTAGCAATACAAGCTTGTTAACCATTACTCCACATCGAGGTCCCCTCCCGTAATATTAAGTGTATGTGTAATTACTTTTAAGCAAAATCCCTCACTATGGGGCACTTTGACGTGATGCAATGGTTAGCAAACTTGAGTCTCGAGATCAATTAAGACTAGGTAATGAGTTCAATCCTGACTGGGTGCTCCATACTTGCGGCCTTGTGTCTAATCTAAGATACTCTAAGTAAATCACTAAATACGCAGGGCTGAGGATAATTAGTTAATTCTGGTTGTTTGATTTTACAATATGACTAACCTTGCTGCGTACATTATTGCCGAATTCTGAACTCATTAATTGGCAGTAACGGTCAAACAGTTAATCTAACTCGCGTTGATGCTATACCCGGAGCAGTAAGATTTGTTATTCAACCATTGAATCATTTGTAATATGGTTGTGACACAAGGCCGGTTTAATGTGGATCATTTAAGCGGTAATAACACTAAAGCGATTATTACTTGCCTACGAATATGTAGGTGCAAAAAAGTACAGTAGAACGCTTCACATATAAAAGGAACTTACTTAAAATAAATAGACAAAACTCGTCTATATTATTTGATGAAACATGCATAATATATATATATATATATATATATATATATATATATATATATATATATATATATATATATATATATAGATCGCTAGATGGATAGATACAGTAGAAGTTCTCATATCCGAATGTCCTCATATGCGAACTTCTCAGTGTTGCCATTTAGATGTTGTAAAAATATGCTACTTTCTAAACTTGTTCTTGCACAGACGAAAGTTCAGCTGGAAGAAAAAGGAAAAGAAATTCTTTCACGTTATGTCATAAATTAGAGATTATGGAAAAACTGGACGAAGCTTCTAATTGGTTGAATTTACTAATTAACAAACAACTAAACTAAAATAGTTGTTAGTAAAATGAGCAGCCCAAATTGCAAATTACAAATTGGAGTTACCGAAATCAAGCAGGTATAAGAGAGATGCAACCCTGAAATCCGATGGTATATTGGGATAGAGAAAGAAGCATTCTAAAAGCTAAGCAGCGTATTAAGAGAGAGAAAAATATCTTTAGAAACAAAGAAAAGAGTCCTGAACTGTTATGTAGTACCAGTCCTCTCAATGACAGAGAATATCATGAAAATAACAGTTGCCGCGCAATGTTGATTATTATGTATATACCCCACTATATATATATATATATATATATATATATATATATATATATATATATATATATATATATATCCCATGTGCAATGGCACAATCAATAAAATCAGTAATTTTTGATTAATTCAGTAGCAAGAAAAACTAAAATAGTTGTTAGCAAAAGGAACAGCCCAAAATGCAAATTACAATTTGGAGTTACCGACATCAAGCAGGTATTACAGAACACGGCAGATGCAACACGGAAATCCGATGGCGTATTGGGATAGAGAAAGAAGTATTCAAAAGCTAAGCAGCGTATTAAGAGAGAGAAAAATATCAAGAAACAAAGAATAGTGCTGAATTGTTATGTAGTATCAGTCCTCTCAATGACAGTGAATATCGCAGAAATAACAGTTGACGCGCAATGTTGATTACTATGTACATACATATATATATATATATATATATATATATATATATATATATATATATATATATATATATATATACAGTAGAAGTCCTCATATCCGATGTTCCTCATATGCGAACTTCTCAGTGTTGGCATTTAGATGTTGTAAGAATATGCTACATTCTAATATTTTTCTTTTCTTTGCAGATAATTGTTAATAACTTGAAATTTCTCAACCCGTAATGTCTTGCACAGACGAAACTTCAGCTGGAAGAAAAAGGAAAAGAAATTCTTTCACATTATGTCAGAAATTAGAGATTATGGAAAAACTGGACGAAGCCCCTAATTCGTAGAATTTGCTAATTAACAAACAAGGATTGTAAAATCTGAACGAAACATTGAAACTTGCGCTTGAAGAAGACGAACTGAAAACTCTCACTTTGGATGACTTAAAAGACTGGATAAATAAAGACACTAATGAATTCTAAATGAATTCAACGGTAGAATCGCTTCAAAATGATTTCCATTGTTAAGAAATAGAGGAAGAATCAAATTCTTCCGATAATGGTGAAAATATGAAGGATGATGAAGAAGTCTGGGACTCAGTAGAGAAAGTTATTGATGAGGTCATCATATTCCCGATGAAAGAAATTGTTCAGTCGTACAGAATGTACAAGTGCATGTAATTGCAGAAATGCCTTTAAAAAATAATCTAGAACAGCGAAAAGTAACCAAAATGAGAAAAGAAATAAGAAAGAATTATTGAACATTAAACATTGCCAATTAATATTTACCTTCGTGAGAAACTTAATTTTTCATATATTATAATAATTTCTTTTTTTTTTTGTTAAGTTACAATATATTACACATGCCAAACCTTTCTTCATATCCGAACAACACTGAAGTTTCGATATGAAGTTTTCTACTGTATTTCGTAATAATCTTTCATAAATTATTAAATTTATTGAACTAACAAGCCTTCTTTTTTATTGCCCTTTCAATTAATGGAAATTATGCCTAGGTGGAGTTGTTCCTACTTGAAAATACATGCATAAACGTGGCAGGCAAGAACAATGTACCTTTTATTCCTGTGTCGTGTGTAAAATGAACGCTGCCAGATCTTGACAATTTTCAACGTATTTTAAACGTTGTTACTTTTCTTCATTCGATGGTGTGTGCGTGTGTTTGTTTTCACTTGTCTCGTGTGCGCAAGATAAAGACGCATATTGGTAAATATGGATATCTGATAGGAACAATAGACATGCATTTCTATGACTGCTTAGAAGCACGCTTGAGAATTATGAGCCAAACATTCTGGCGCTCGGAAACTACTGGAAAATTGAGAATACATTTTTAATATCCGTCAATTGGCACGGATTCTTGAGTAAAATAATCGACCAGTTTTTTGTTGCCCGGATCGAATGTTGAGAGTTCATTCTAAATCTATAGTTTGGTTTATGATGGGAGCATGATAAAAATAGGACATTTTAAAAAGGTGACATTTTAATTAAAAAAGGGGACATTTTACTTAAAAAAGGGGACATTTTGGCAGGTTATCAGCCTGTTAATGTATTATTTGGAATTCAGAATCCATAAATTGGTCTTAAAGACATTTATGTAGCTTATTTCTGAAACCTTTGTATATTGTGTGTTTACGCATATATGCATACATATACGTACAAGTATATCTCAAAGGATTAGAGGGGATAAATGAGAATCGAAAATTAAATATCTGGGAAGGTTTTTAACAGAGGACGGAAAGTGTGGTACTGAAATCCGAAAGCGTATTGAAAGATGCCTTCCAAAAGCTAAGCTGAGTACTATGAAATAGGAATATTTCACTAGAAACAAGAAAAAGAATACTAAACTGCTATGTGATATCTGTCGTCCGGTATGGCAGGGAGTGCTAAACAATCTTCTCAAAGATGAATAGGTGACTTGAAGAAGCAGAAATGTGGTTCTACAGAAGGATGCTGAGGATACCATGATAAACGATAAAATTTTAGAGAAAATTGAGATAAAAAAGGGAACTAATAGTTAATATCAGGAAAAGACTGTATAGGTTTATGCGGCATATAATGAGGAAGGTAGGCTTGGAAAATCTGATACTCACAGGTCAAATACAGGGAAAGAGCGACAAAGGAAAACATCGCATAACTTACTTAATGAGCTTCAGTAAATGGATGGCGGAAAAAAGATTTAGGAGAAATAACAGAAAAACAAAGTTTATTAAGGGCTACAAGGGAAAAGAAGTTGTGGAGAGCCATGATCGCTTACCTTCTGAGAGAATATAGCAGATAAAGAAAAAGAAAAAAAACTGGAATCAGAACCCTTTAAATTAGATTAGAATTTTTATTTTATGTTTCACTCAGTGTTTTTGTAAACCAGTGTAATAGAGGAGTAATGAAAAGGAAGTTAGACTGGTTCGTACCATTGAACTTGTTCTGTCTGTTAATTTTATTTTGACTGTCTCATTCCGGTTGACTCATTCTGCAGCCTTCTTCAACCATACAGTCGGCGATGAAAATTAAGAACATTTTACTCAGAGATAGATGACAAATAGGAAGGAAACTGGTTTGAAGCATTCCCAGCAACGATAGGCATATAGATAAAACTGTTCTCAGTAGTCGAGTAACCGTAGATATTTTTGATGAGTATATTCCCAGATTATCATATTTAATAAAATATTAAATAAAAAAGGAAGACCCTGTCAGAATTCAAAATTCTCTAACAAGGCATTGGATAACATTTTTTAAATTATATCAATGTTCATCCATATTATCTATCTGTTATTTGAAACTCACCTGAGAACAAATAAAATCAAGTCACCGCTTTCTAAATATGGTTCACCTTCTTCTTCTGTGAGTATCATCCTTGTAAGCGGTCATATCTCTTCACCACTTCCTATCCTTTATAGCTTTTAACGATGTTTATCTTTTTCGTCTCTCCAATTCAATTTTCTGCCATCCATTGACTCACACTTGTTAGGTAGGTTACTCTTTGTTGTCGTTTGGCCTTTAATGCCATTTTATATACGCATTTGTTTATCTTTTTGCCAATATAGTTGCATTCGAAGACATATTTTTAAAATGTAGATGTAATTGTGTATCGAGAAAAAAGACTTACAATTTAATGTCCGGTAGCTTCGATAGTCAGACCTGGTAACCCATGCTTGGTTGCTTCCGACTCATCTTAATGCTATAATCCAACAAAATGTATAACCCATGGCATTTACCTGTGCAATTTACTTGTGCAATTTTGATTTATGTGTTAATATCCGAAAAGGTGCGCTGGGAGAAGAATGATTGATCGATTTGCATTTTACACCTGTTTTAGATTATTTAAAGTGAGAAAATAATTTTGGTTTGTTTTGTGACGTACAGTAGTCGTTAATGATTAAGTATAACTCAAGACTTCAATGTTACGATAAAACAGTAATTAATTACAACCACAAATAAATACTTAACAAGAACAAATAAGTAAAAGTCAACCAAATATAATTAACCATTTCAGTGAATAACTTGTTTGTAGGGCGGCTCGGCTTAACGTCCAGTAAATCCTAAATAAAAACGCAAATCATCGACGCACAATAATTCACACTAATTCGACTGGATAGTTCCACTCAATAATCACTCAATAATCATACCAGTCAGTAACCTGACACGACTATTTATACACCCTGAGGAAAACATATATTCATAAGTCCAGAGTGTGACGCTCGAACCTAGGTGTCGGTAGTTAATCATTTTGTCCGTATATGACTGTTTCCAAGAATTTATTGGAAATAATAATGATTTACTGATACAACTCCTTCTAATGCACGGATAACATGGGGAAGCCTTTCCTAAGGGTACTGGCGCGTAAGTGTATATAAAGAATACAACTGGAAATGGAACTCGGTTCTAGGATTTCAAATTCTGAGCCGCTATTATCCACACACCAAGCTTACAGAGTCTGTCTATAATTCTGAGATGAGGTATTATGTACATTATTTACATTATTCGGACTATTCCTCATCTTTGTCGCCATATTTATCACAACGTTTCGGCCGTTCTACGCTCCGGCCTTCTTCAGGTGGTTGGAATTTCGAACTGAGCCCTTTATTTCGCTCAGTGCGGTAGACTGTTCTAGTTCCACGTGCCATGTTTGATGGATGTCAGTTATCAGTTATCTCGTGCTAATTTCCCTCTGAAATTCCTCAAGGACACATGGCACAGTGGATAAAGGCGTTGGTTAGATCCAGTGACAGGATCCAAAGAGAGTGAGTTCAATACCCGGTTAAGGCAGTGGTGAATTTTCAGTTCAAAATTTCAGGGTTCAGTTCAAAATTCCAACGACCTGAAGAAGGCCGGAGCGTACAACGGCCGAAACGTTGTGATAAATATCTCGACAAAGATAAGGACAATAGTTCGAATAATGTAAATAATGTACCAAGCTTACAGTATTCCCAAGCGGTCAGCCATCAAGGTACTGACCATGCTCGATGTTGCTTAACTTTGGCTAACGTACAAGAACCAGTTATGCGGCATTACCATTTTAGTGACGGAGCCATCGACTGTTTCTTAACGTGTGTTTAAATTTTTCTTACAAGCTTTTTCTGCTCGTATTTTCGTGTGGTCCTACCCAGGGATAATTAATAGTTATGTCTGACCTGCCTCCTAAAATATTTCGCCATTTTAGGAAGATGATGAAGCTAATCAGCTCCCAGTTCGTAAAAATATGAAACAAAAGGTTAACAACGCGCATTCTGCTTTCAATCCTTTAAGTATTACATAAATTAAGGTTAATCTTTAAAACAGTTGAATAAAACAAGTTTATTATTCCACCATTTAAGATGCTGTTAAAATGATCATCTCACTGTACCAATCCGGGAAGTAATTAACTGCCCCTGCCTTGCTGTATCCTCACAAGACACAGATTAGACAAAGAAATGGAGTTTTATTGCCATATCTTGGATGTCATATCTGTGATGCTATATCTGGGACTGAGCGGCTCAACCCTCACTTTACAGTCTTCTAAAGCGTTTCAGCAGCCTTAGGAGTAAATAATTATTTTTCCAACATGCAACTAGTTCCGAACTTTACAGTTAAGACCTGCCCTATCATGTACTCATTCTCTTCATATAACATTTGTTAGAAGGAAGTTCAATTCGGATAGTTTCATTCTTTTCAATAGTTTCAAAATTGCTGTTAATTCTGTCAAAGTCGAATCCAGAAGGATGTATACAATATCATACATTATAGCAAGTTACCTTCCTAATTTAGTCTGTGATTGCTTCTCTTCTCTTCTCTTCTCTTCTCTCTCTCTCTCTCTCTCTCTCTCTCTCTCTCTCTCTCTTTCTCCTTAGAATTCACTTTTTAAATCTCTGATTACTTGTTGCTGATGACAAGAAGAGATAATTTTTTCGAGTAGGTCGTTTCAGATGGTACCTGGGGTAGCTTATCAACTTATCGTAAAAAAGTCTTTTTTGCCAAGTTCCCTCGCTTTGATTGGTTGGTTGATTTTGTTTTGCGGCATATGAACCTCTATGTGTTATTTAATACCAAAATCTAAATGTTTTGAAGACAATTTTAAGATTTCGATTTAATATATTTTGAACGCAAGTATGTGCCTTCAATTACATATAAAATGTATTGTAGTTATTTTTACTATAAATAGGTGTTATGATGTTGATTTGGGGTTAGTAGAGACAAACGCCAAATAACACGTAACAATAAAAAGGGTTTTAATAGGTTGGTAAAAAGGTACAGAAATCGCCTGAGTAGTCAATAACTAGCTCAGCTAAGAACTTCTCTGTCTATCTATCTTCCCCATGTCAACTGACATGCCACTATTTAAAGTCTTTGTTCACAGACGCAGACAAGTTCATCTTCAAGAGGGGTAGTAGGTTTCCGACACAACAATAGGTAATGTTGGTAATTTTTTATATAATAATATATTGCTGGTATTTTTACTATTGAAATGTATACTTAAAACATTCATAGTGTTTTGTTTTTGTTTGGAGGTTCACTATTTACCCATAGCTGGGACCCTAACAGATGCTACCATCCCAGGTGAGGGTGGACCTTGGACCAACAGCAATTAAAAGGTGGTTCCACTTACCTGAAAACATTCAATCTCCTGATCAGAGTCCTTGCTACAGGATGTAGTTTATCGTCATACCCAGGAATACCCTGGTGTTGAAAGCTGACTGCTAAGATGTAATCCTAAAAAGCTCTGCCACTTATAAGTAGAAAGAAAAAAAAAGAAACTGATTCATTGCTTAACAAAGAGCATTAGTAAGTAAGACCAGGCCCAGAATTTGAACTCGAATCGCTGATATCATTTATCGTAAGAAAAACTCTTCAGGCAATCCAAAAGCCTTTTTTAGCATGTATTTGTTGTAGTAATAAAGATATTGGTCTTTACAAAGTACTTGTATAACTGTCTTTGGCAGCTGACAGCTTACAAAGCGACATAAAAAAAACAGTGTCTTGCCATAGAGTTCACGCTCCTGGCAGTTCACAGACTCCTTTTTGTTATTGTGAATTGAAATGAATTCTTGCGGATAATAATGGGTTCGAATTTAGACGTTTCTTTCTCTTTTATTTGATTGCCGCCCAAGATAACAGTCGACCTGGGAAGAGGAGAAAAGGAATCAAGCTTTTCCAGATGACATTAGAACGAAAATAAGCTGCAGGGGCAAAACTAGAATCCGAACCCGGCTCGCTGCTTCCGCGCCGATAAACGTTCAGGCAACTCATAGACATTTTACTTAAACTGTATTTGCTACAACAATAAAGCGATTCGTAATGACAGGGACAGTAGTAGCAGTCTATTGCTAGCGTAAAATCTCTCCTAATCAGAAAACTGCTCGTTATAGAATATTAACTGATGTCTGCAATATGAATAAATATGCTTTGTTGAAGCAGTTTGCAGTTGCGCGCACAAAGGAAGGCGGTGGCGTAGGCGACTTGAAGTTAAAGAATTTAGAAACAGACTTTTTCCGCGTAATTACAAACTGTACCGGTAATAAAGGGAATTAAAACAGTTCAATTGCTTCTTTGTATCCGCTTCACAGTAATTGCTGTCGTTATTAAATTCTTATAAAATCTCCGATATCCGTTTTGTATAAGATCATCATCTTGTTGAAGAAAGATTTGCATTTTCAGAGATAAATAGCTCTGTTTTATTTCTCTATCTTCTCCCATTTCTCTCTCTATCCTTTTTTTTCTATCTCCTTTTTACTCTATATCTCTCTATGTTACACGCTTTTTCTTTCACCCTCTCTCTCTCTCTCTGAATACTTGCCTATCTATCTGTTGATATTCCTCCCTTTTCATTTCTGATAATTCACATCTCTTCCCCCCCTCTCTCTCTCTTATCCTTTCATTCTTTCATTCCTACATTTTTTCTTTCTTTTTTTTATGTTTCGTTCTTCCTTTTCCATTGTTTTTATCTCTTGTCTTATTTCCCCCCTCCTTTTGTTTCATTCTCTCTCCTTTTATCCTTGTTTCATTTCCATTCCTCTTTCAATCACCTCCTCTCTGTTTATATCACCTTTCGATCGGCTTCCTTTTAGTGACATTTAGCAGGTATCGCTGCGATGTAAATGAGTTCTGTACAATAATGTCCACCTTGTACAATACCCAAGAGCCACTCGAGCTAGAGTGTGAGTAAAACTTAAGAGCCACACAGTTTGTGAAGATATGTTGGGAACATAAACGTTAACCCTAGACTTGAACAGGTTAAAATTGTATGAGTCGGTTTCACAAAGTAGCGGTTTGTGGGAGGAAGTCGTTTGAGTCGAACTTTGATCTCACCAATGGAATACCAAAGATGGCACGTGGCAATCTGCGTGGAAGGGTGGGCCTTTGCCGTGAAGGTTAGGCATGGCGGAAATAAGTAATATAGTTATTCTGAACATTATCCTTGGAAATAGCGATAGAGTAGCGTGTGGTTTGCAATGTTTCATCTGTGGGGATAGGGTTCTAGGCAGGGCTGCGTGGTCGGAACACAAAACCTTCGATTCCGACTGTTTTTGACGCCTCTGACTCCTTTTTATGTAATTAAGTAGATATGGCCTACAAATCTCATAAAGCCTATCCACCCGTTCCTAGCTTAAGTAGGCCTAAAACTGGTTTATATCAAAGTATAAAGATATTGTGGCTTTTATATCATACCTAATTCAGTCTTCAATATTTTATAACAGAATTAGAGACAACATATTTGAAAGCACATAGGAGAAACAACAATAACAATAAAAATGTTATAATGTAAGTCTTTTGACACACACACACACGCACGCATACACACACACACACACACACACACACACATATATATATATATATATATATATATATAAGAACGAAAAAGAATATAAATTCTATCAGAGTCTGTCTATATTTCTGAGATAAGGTATTATGTACATTATTCGGACATTAGTCGCCATATTTATCACAACGTTTCGGCCGTTGTACGCTCCGGCCTTCTTCAGGTGGTTTCGAACTGAACCCTTTATTTCGCTCACTGGGGTAGACTGCTCTAGTTTCACGTGCTATGTTTGATGGATGTCAGTTATCAGTTATCTCCTGTTAATTTCCCTCTCCAAGTTCTCCACTACCTTAATCGAGTATTGAACTCACACTATTTGGGTCCTGTCACTGGATCTAACCAACGCCTTTATCCATTGTGCCATGTGTCCTTGAGGACATCTGGGTATGAATATTCTGGGTATTATAAACCTAATGTCTTCAGCAACCGTTTTTTTAACAGTGCTCATATTGCAATTTTGCTGTTATCATTACATGTTTTTACCAGAGCTCATATTGCAACTTTGTTATCATTGCTGGAACTAGAACAGTCTACCCCAGTGAGCGAAATAAAGGGTTCAGTTCGAAATTCCAACCACTTGAAGAAGGCCGGAGCGTACAACGGCCGAAACGTTGTGATAAATATGGCGACAAAGATGAGGACAATAATCCGAATAATGTTAATAATGTACATAAATGCTAACGTTCATAACATTATTTTTTAAAAAAGGACCCAATACACGAAGTAGAGTAACAAATATTTATTATAAACTTTTACAATGGAACATACAAGTTACCAGATTAATAGATTACAACCATTGTTAACAGCTTAACGAGACGTCTTTTGGAAGTCGAAAAAATATGCATCATTTTTGTCGCGGTAACTTCCAATGTAACTATTTTATTTATCTATCTATCTATCTATCTATCTATCTATCTATCTATCTATCTATATATATATATATATATATATATATATATATATATATATATATTTATATATATATATATATATATGCAAATGAGAAATAAGTACAGAACAAAAATAAATCTGCTTTTATAAAAGGAGTTGAAATATAATCTGTGGGTTAGGTAGCTGACAATTTTGTGTTAATGAATATCAGGACGAAGATTAGGAGTATTAGTAAAGGGACAACCATTGAACCTTAAACAGGATGGGATGTTGTAGAGAGCCAGGATTGCCTACAGGGGAATAATCTCGTAGGTCTTTACAGATGAAGTTAGTTAGAGCCTCATCGAGTTCTCTAGACTTGTGACCTTGTACCGGCCTAAGCTTAACGTAGTTGCTGCTGTCTCCTGGACCACTATAACCTAGAGTGGTAGTTAATTTCCTGGCTATGGGCAAATAGTGAACTCTCAAACTGGGGTCAAAACATGGAATATAAAAATATGTAATAAAAAATTACCAGCAATACATTGTCATAGTAAATAAAAAAAATAAAAAATAGAAGCAATTCGTTATTGAAAAAAATAAAAACAAAAACAAAAAAAAAACAAAAAAAATCAGAAATACATTTTTGGAAAAAAAATTTACTAAAGCTGTTAAGAAAATAAAATTTCAACATTAAATGACCCCTAAGGAGTTGATATGCCGTTAAAGAAACAAAACACCTCAAGACTGGATTGTGGAGTAATGATTAAAAAACTAGACCCGGGGATTAAAACAAACTTGGTAATGAGATCCATCTTTGCTTTGATTCCCCTCATTCGCTTCCTCTGTCAATGAATGACTATTGCTTTCTTTTTATATTTTATCCGATTTCATTTTTCGACCTGATTCTACCTTGACTTTCATTCCTTTTCTCTTTCCCCATCTTTCATTTTTGTTCAGCTTTACTATTTCACTTTTCCCCTTGGTATCATTGACCCGCTTTGTCTTATTTTCTTCTACTTCCGCTTCCGTCTCAGCATTCTTTTCCACGGTTCCCGAGAATTTAGCACGCAAGAAAAGCGAGTCAAACAGTGAGTAACGTTTTGTACGTGTTTTGGCGAATGGATAGTCAAACGCGGAAAAAGAGAGATGATAAATTGTCAAAAGCTACTTAGAGCAACAAAAGAGACGAAGTTGTGGAGCACCTCGATCTCACACATTAATGAAAAAGCATAGTGTATAAAAATAGCTGTCACTCAAATTAAGCTTCAGGAAATCGGCTGATTTTATGTCTATTCATATTAGCTTATTTAATATCGATTTTTGCATCGGGCACATTGTGATGATCAAACTTAATATTCAGTAGTAATGGTCTATCACACTAAACTCGCTAACCATTATTCTAAGTCGGGATATCCAGCGTGAAATAACAATAATAATAATAATAATAATAATAATAATAATAGAGCAACAAAAACACAATGTGGTTTCTTATTAACAAGGCAGATCCTACAGATTGTAAAGCATCTTTAAAGATCAAAATAAAAAGCTCTTGAAGTGGGAATTTCAAAACATGTGGCACATAAAGACATCAACAATTCCAGTTATAGTTGGAGCCTGCGGATTGGTTGTAAAAACTTCCGATAAACTCATTGATGTAATTTCTGGATAACCCATGCCATATGTATAACTATCACACTTGAAAGTGAAAGTATCTAAAGCCGAGATACCAAGTCAGGAATAATATATTTGCAAATTATTTCCGTATTTTATCTGGAATTTCTAAATATGTTATGGTAATTTACCCACGTACACATGGACTCTCGCAGCTCTAAATAGGAGCAGGTACTGCCTTCTGGAGGGTGAAATTTCAAGCAGTCAGCTCTGACAGTCGGACTGAACATTTTTGTTGTAACACTATCGTTTGTATATGTTTGTATTACTATTTCTGTTAATATATTTGTTTAATTCAATTCCTCTCTTGTGTCTTTATTTCAACATGGATTCAATTAACTATCAGGATTAAACGAATTGATAAAGTTTTCTGGAATTAACATAAAAGTAGAAAATTACCAAAATTTCCGTTGGAAGTTTTGTTCTCTCTTAGTGCAAATGTAAGTTTTGCTGAAAAACTAGTGTCTTTTCATGCTATTTCATACTTGTTTTTACTTTGTTGAAAATGTTTCCCTTTGTCATGTTGTTGGATAATCTGCATTAGATGGAGAGTAGGATTTGTTTGATCATGTTGGTTGGTGGTTAGAGGAAGTGTGTATGTAAAGTAGGTAGCCATTAGATTTTGAAGCTGATTTCAAATCCTATTTCTTTATTCAAGAAGAATATAAAGAATATTTAAATGGAAGTACAAATATTTAATTGTTTTAAATTAATGTGATGGTATGTTATGGTAATTTACCCATGCATGCATGCATGGAATCTCCCATCTATAAATAGGAGAAGGTACTGCCTTTTGGAGAGGGAAATTTCCAGCAGTCAGCTCTGAAAGTCGGACCTGAACATTTTTTGCTGTAACACTCTCGTTTGTATTACTGTTTCTGTTAATATATTTGTTTAAATCAATTCCTTTCTTGTGACATCATTTCTGGCTCCAACAAGGTAATAACAAAATATATAGCAGAAGCAGAAGCATCAGACCAGATGTGGCTGCAATGTTCACTGCATGCTTTGTTAATTAAGATGGGCTGCAGTAAATATCCCGTTTAGTACCAGATAAGTTTGTCAATTGTCTGATCTTAACCAATTAGGCATGTTCTCTAGGGACTGACGCCTTGTGCATCTCTGTTCATGAGCGAGGGTAGTAGGGATGCATCTTGGCAAACTGTCGAGTAGGATTTTTTCTTTTTATTAATCTTGAATGATAAGCCAGCCACGGGGACTTGGGAGACAAAAATAGATAATTGGGAAAGTCCTCCATCGTAGACAATCTGAGTCGACTGGATTACTCGAACTGAATGTTTATCTGTTTAGGCTCCAACTGAAAGATTTACACCATTTTGTTCGAAACCTTTCACCATATCACGCACATTTGGCTGTGATGCATGTAACTGTTATACATTTAACAGACTCTGCGTTATCGTAAGTACATTGAACTTTATAGCAGAACGTTTTTTCGTTGGCGTGCTGCTGTTTTATTTAATAATAATGATGATGATGTTGATGATAATAATAATAATAATAATAACATTAATAATAATCTCACATCTTTCAGATCATTCAGCCACGTTTCTGGTCGCTGGTAGCAATTCACCTACCGAACTGCACCGGCCGGATAAATCTGCATTGTCTATGACAAACGCAATCAACATCTAACTGTCCAGCGACTAACAGACCCACACGACCCCACAACATTCCGCACTTGGTTTGGACTGGGTGTGCCCTGGTTCAAAGGAGTCAGTGTCTTTGTGGACGAACTGAAATTGTCCTCATTTCATGGTAAATCATTCTTCATTACGACCAAATACAAAAGAAGAATACGTGACTGAGACTGTCGTTGTTTGGGTTACATTTGCGAACGCATCGAATGACATTCTTCTGTTCGCTCGCTTGCTTGTTTACTTGATTTTTCCCGCCTTGACGAAAAATAAAATTATCGTTTGTGAAAGATTAAAGGAACCCTAATGTCATATCTGATGAAACAATTTCAAAAGATACTATTTCAGATACTTATCGAGCGAGGCATTTTTTCTTCTAATAAAACAATTTTTGTTTTCTTTATTAAAAAAAGAATCTCGATTTTTAAGTCGAATATATAAGCTGTTGCTTCCTATAAGTGTCAATATTTTCTAGGCCTTCCTTTATTATTTAGAAAGTCTATTTCCACTTACATACATATAAAAATAATTCTAATCATGTTTGCGCATTAGGAGTTAGAAGATTTTCTTTCTTAAGGGACCATATTTTTTTAAATGAATATATTTTTGTCAGCAAATTTGTTTTTTATTTTTCCAAATGAGATTTTCACTAAAAACAATTTTTCATCCAATTCGCATCGACTCTTTCGAACATTATTTTCATCAAATACACAATCATTTCGCGAGAAATTATTTCATGTTTCACAATTTCTTTTTGATCAAATTTGCAATCATTATTAGAAAAAAAAGCATTTTCATCAATTTAAAAAAAAAATCCAGAATTATTTCAAGTGTGACGCATTAAATTTTAAATAGATTATTTACATTAAATCCGAATTCCTCTTTCTCAAAATTATTTTCATCAAATTTGCATTTATTTTCCCAATATTCATTTTCACCAAATTCGCATTAATTGTCAGCCAAATTATTTTCCAACGAAAATATGAAACGCCTACATTCTCATCTTTCTCGGCTGAGATAATTACTTCCTGTTATTCAATGAACATTGTTTTACAATCTAGCCATAATGGTTGTCATTTGCTTTCATTAAAACAATTTCTCGTTTCTACTGCTAAGAATGATCAAGCCGTACGAGAGTGTTTTCTTACTATTTTAGCAATACATAATAGTTATAAAATATATTAAACAGATTTTTACGCATTGATAGTGTTACAGAAAGCAAATACCTAATTCACACTCAGTCTTATGCGAGAAAGTAGTGTTCAGGGCTATGATATCTTTTCATATAGACTGAGTTGTTGTTAATATATATCTGTATATAGATAGGCGACTACAATTGATCAGATTAAATTGAGGGAGGGTTAGATCTGTTTTAGAGCTTATCAGAAATCTGTTCTAGATTAATGGAAGTGAATTAATGCATCTCTCTTTTTTGTTATGTGTTAACCAAGATTAACTGATACACGATTAAAACAACTAAAGCGTACTACTTCACTGATGAAACCGTTGTAAAACTGTGTGTGTGTGTGTGTGTGTGTGCGCGTGTGTGCATGTGTCTGTGAGTGATTTACCTCTGTTCATTGGCATACATACGAACATAAACTTATATGGATGCCGAAAAGTTCTTCATAGGGCACACTTCGCCAAATCAAACGAAATGACCATACATTGGTCAGACAAAAACATTTCAACCTCATATTCGAAATATGTGTTTACGCACGCGCATTACACGTCCGAATGTTCTTTTGTTATGCTCCACCACTCAAAATATCACATGTCACTCGAAGAGAAAAGACTGATTTAATCAAGATGTTGACATTCCACACTGTTTCAAACAAAATGATAGAAAGGAAACCCCCGTCAATAGTGAAATAGAGCGACAGCTATTACATGACTTCAGAAACGTATTTTCTTGAAAAAAAATCGTTTTAATAGTAAGATTTTCAAAGATTCAACCGACAGTAGCACTGGCTAAATTTTTTCTTATAAGGAACGACTAATATCGCTATTATAATTCAATTCACACAAATTTGTTGATATGTCTCTCTCTAGTAATATATTCTGTGGGCGCTAAATTCTTCGGCCATTCTTTCTTCATTTCCCTCATGTTTTAGCAGTCATATTCTGATTGTATATTCCAATACACACACACACACACACACACACACACACACACACACATATATATATATATATATATATTCCGAAATCGTCGCTAAGTTTCTTCTTAACAGTTCAAATGTCATCTGGATTTTAATTTTACTGTTTAACCTAGTAAAAAAAAGATACTACATTTATAATAGCTACAAGAAGTATGTCATGTCCTCATCAAATTAACTCAGCAGTGTTTTTCTCTCAACAGCTCTCTTCTCCACATATAGATCATCAATAATGCCAATGATACTATCTTACTGTTAAGTTGCACGGGGGACAAAATGAAGACGTGTTGTAAATATCAAAAAGGGGAGAGTAATTAATACTTAGTAAGTTAAAATGTTCAATTTAGATATTGGAAAGAAGCAATTGAAGCAACTCTTGTAAGTAACTAACAATAACTCATTTGTAAGTTTTTAATTTAATTTGTTTTTTTATTTTGTTTATGATGTTTTCTTCATTTCTTTCTTTTTCGTTAATTTTTTTTCTCTATTTATTAATTATTAAACGTCTCACCTCAGACTCTGCCCAATGTCCTTAGTGGCCATTAGAAGTGTCATAATTTAATTCATTCGTATTTTATGTGCTTTCTTTCTTTCTTTCTTTCCTTCTTTCTTCTTTAACAGGTTCATAGGAGAAGATAGGCTTACCCATCGTCTGGTCCGATCTCTTTCCATGCCTATTGATCAGAAATAGAGGATAATCCCTTGTTTCCTGTTCAAGATATGGCTTATTATTTCTCTTACTTTCCTCTACCAGAGCCACAATGATTTTAACTGCCTTAACTTTTTGGTGATCAGACTAACCAGTGGTTGTGACTTTCCATCGTGACGGTACCGGCTTGGCAGTTTGCTGGCTGCTGCTTCCGACTGTTCGTTAGGAGCCTGAACTCTTTACTAGCCCTTAGAAAGGCTGCTCTGATCAACAGGCGCATATTATCGGTGTATTTATAGTGACATGTTGCGCATGAGCAGGTGTCTTTGTACGTATTTCCGGTGGGCAACCCTGAAGCCGCATTATGCTCTATTCTCATCCATCCTCTTGCTATTAGGTTGGTGCAAAAATAATGTCGTTCAACTTAACGTCTAAAACGGCATTATTTTTGCACCAACCTAATAGATTGTATTACTATCGCAAACATTGATTACTACTTGGTATTTCGTTCCAGTCATCTATTAAAGAGGAACCGCCTACCCACATGACCTATTTCCGTTACCAGCATATTGACTGGGATTCACTACGTGAATTTAATCGTGACGCCCTTTGGACTGACATCTTTAACCTCCTAATTGAAAATTTCACCTCAGAGGTTTCTTCTTGAGTCAAAACAGGCATGAAAGCTTTCATCCCTTCTCAGAAATGCCAGATGAAACCTCAATCCTCTCCATAGTTCACAGTAGCATGCTCGGCCGGTATAGCACCCAGGAAGCACTATTTTCGGCTATACTAGTGTCACGGCTCTCGTCGCAACAGGCGCCTATTCGTAAATGTAACAGGGTCCTCGAAGCAGCCAAATCCATGTTTGTTTAGAGAATGAGGCATCGCATAGAATTACTGACACCAATGTAATAGGGCGTTAAATAAGGTTATGGTCTCTATTCCTCCATATGCTATCATCCTCTGAATGTTTTTCCCGTAGATTCTTCTTTTCTTGACTCATCGGGAATATCCTTACCTAACTTCGCACTTAGAACTGATTGTCTTTTGAGCGACATATATATATATACCCACTTGCATGGTTTCTACTATCATCTCTAATCAAGATCCCCACAAAGCAGGTGGACCTGATGGTATCCCTGTAATAGTCATTAAGACGTGTTCCCCCGAACTGGTTCCTGTTCTCTCTATAGTAAATACCACGCTGCCTCCTGCTTTCTCGCCTGCTGGAATTCATCATCTGTTGTTCCAGTTTTTAAGAAATCAGTCCAACTATCGGTCTATTAACCTTGTATCTCTTTTTGTGTAACTCCTCGAGATCCGAATCAATGCTGAATTGGTTAGGTTTCTCTCATCGCAGGACCTTTTCTCAAATAGCAAATATGACTTTCATTTCATATGGTGATTATGAATTCATTTTTTTGCACTAAAAGTTGTTTTTTTTACAACTGCTAAAATACGACATTACTTTCTGAACGGCTGAATCACATTAATCGACTTAGAAGCTAAAAGTCTGAAATGCTTTAGTATTAAAATGAAGAAATTTTGCGTATTTTAAAGAGTCTTTATTTGTGGAAATATGGACATGTCATGGTTCTTCTAACATAAATATTATTCTTCGACTTGAGATTCAGTAGCACGAAAAATTAGGCTGTCTTTTTGACAGATGGAAATTGCGAAATTAAAAAGAAAATGTCGCTTAATGAAAATCATCGATTTTAGCTCATACCGCAGTTTATTAATTCGATTCTGATAACCGGATCGATAAACAAATTTCGTAAATAAAAGAAATTTACCTCCATGAAATATATTGTTCTGAAAATATTGTCCGATTTTAGAATCAACTTTTATTCTTGAATTAATATATATATATATATATATATATATATATATATATATATATATATATATATTAAGCCTAGAGAGCCAGACAAACCTATCAAGGTTCAAGGTTTTAAGCGGATCGTCAGGGAAGCTGGCTTCCCTGACGATCCGCATAGGAGAAACCTTGGTAGGTTTGTCTGGCAACCCTAGGTTTAACTAGGTCTGCTCTACTTACTGTATCAAGCACTTTATTTAGTTATTTTGCGTACCCGTATCGGGTTTTTTCTTCTTTGGGCTTTGGACTTGCATGCTGGACGAGAAAGATAACTCATTGTACCCTCATAGTTTCACGTTTTCTAATGACTTGAAAATTGTCAATGCCGTGAAATAATTGAATCAATTACTAAGTACTCTCTTCTATAGCATCTAGACTCTATGAATTTAAGCGCATTACTAGATTGGCGGCAGGATCTCGTCATTTCACAGTCGAAATCGCTAGATATAACTGTAAGTTTTATGGTAACAGTTACACCCAGAAAAATATGCTTTCTATAAAAGCCTTTCCAACGCATTTTATCGCTGGATGTAAGTCTGTTATTTGGTGGGGGGGCATAAAAAATCCAGAGGACGAGACAAGATCAATGGTAGTGAGTTCGACCATTCGTGGATATTCATATATAAAATGCCATCATAGTAGATTATGCAAATCCTATTGTGTGTTATGTAGATATATTCAACAACTAATCTCCAAGAATAAAAAAAATGGCAGAGAAAGTAACGATAAAAAAAATGGCAGAGAAGGTAACGATAAAGTTGGCACCGCAATTCCTTGATAATAATGAGATTCATCTACAGACTACAGATTGAAGCCGGTTACAATGTGGATGAATTCAGTATACGGTACTGACATCACAACCTCAGTTATAAATAATGGGGTACTATAAGTGCAGCAATTTTAGAAGACGGAACACTCTGAATTCCAAAGCCTATAGCCCGGCTCACACACCTTCCCAGTCTTTTGTGCAAGGGTAGAGGTTTATCCTTTTTTACTGTTATTATTCTCTTATTCTGAAAGCATTCTCAATTTTTTTTACTCCCAGTAGACACCTATCGCTGACTGATCCTTGCCTTGCTAGGTGTGAAATAATGTTTTTTAAAAATAAATAAAATCAAGAAAAGGGATTTGTAGAGTTCTATGGTCACCAACATCTTGAAGGTATATGACATTATAAAAAGCAAACGTCACCAGAGAGATGTTTTGTTTTTTTTTTTGTTTTTTTTTATACTGTTTCTAATGTCTATATTGTGAAGTAGTTGAGACGAAGAAAAATTTGTCTATATTTTATAGACTGAAGTCGGTTACAATGTGGATGAATTAAGTATACGGTACTGACATCATAAACTCAGTTATAGATAATGGGGTACTATAAGTGCAGCAATTTTAGAAGACGGAAAACTCTGAATTCCAAAGCCTGGAGAAGCCAAAGTCGAAATTATTTCATTGTCTTCCATAATCACCCGTGGCAATTCACATATAATAAAGATTTATAGCATTTAAAAATGTGATTTACTCTTATTAAAAACGAGCGGTGATTGATAAGGAAGATCTTTAATCCAATAAATTCAGTTTGAGATCAGATAGAATAGTAAAAAAGCACAGGGTAGTCCGAAAGTCTTTCACCCCTACATAATACAATTTTATATTTCAAATGGCTGACACAAGCTTCTACAGTTTGGAAGAGAGGTAGGATGCGACATGACACACGGACATTCCTGTAGATTTGGTTTTGTTTGCTTTGTTTCACGACATACCAAAACCTCATTTAATGCCGGAATTTAATTTCCATGGGAGCTTTGGTAATTTAAAAAAAAAAAATTACTATTCAAATATATTTCTAGAAGTTTTTACTGTAAGAATGTACTTTTATACTTTATTAAAGTATAAACATACAGTGTGTTGGCTCGAGGTTTCTCGAGTCGGATTGGACCTTGGAACAATAGAAATTAAGAGATGCTTTCACACTCTTCAAAGCCTCTCGATCAGAGGATATAGTTTATCGTCATAACCAGGACATAACAAAGTAAAATTCTCTTCAAACTTAGATGTTTTTTTCAATATGTGTCTATATTTGCAAGATGAGGTATTGCACTTTTTTACATAATTTATATGGTTCGGACTGTTGTCCTCATCTTTATTGTCATGTTCACGACGTTTCGGCAGTTATACGCCCCGGGTTTCTTCAGGTGATTGGTATTTCGGACCGAAACATTTATTTCGTCCACCGGTGTAGATTGTTCTAGTTCCACGTGTCATGCCTCTTCCGGATGACTCCCTTTAATGCATCTCTCCAATTTTTGTTTAACACTGCAGTAGCCAGGTATTTAACTAACAACTCTTTGGGGTGAAGTCACTGGATCCAACCAACGCTTTTATCCACTGGGCAATTTTTCAAAATAGTTACCACTTAATGCTACCAGATTCGATTGGGAAGTAAATAAAAGATGTCACAGTTTCCGCCACTTTCCCACCGCCATAAAATTTCCTCGTTGTGTCTTATCTATAGTTTCATTGTTATTGTCCGGGTGAGCTGACTGGGGCTAGTTTTTAAATTGTTGTTTTCTCCCTTCCTCCTAGACAATGAATTGTACATATGGGGACTAGTTAAGATTTTTATAGAGACAATGAGGCATTATGATGGATGTAGTAAGTTGAAAGGTAAGTAAGAATGTGTTGTTTGGTGCTAGGAATATTGTGGTATATTTGGGTCAGTGTGTGGGCACATCGACGTGGTGTAATGGTTAGAAAACTAGTCTTGCTAGATCAATTACGACTGAGTAGTGAGTTCGATTCTTACTGGGTGCCTCATACTTTCGACCTTGTGCCACATCTAAGCTACGCTTAGAAAATCTTTTAGGCACTTCGTGGTGGTGTAATGGTTAGCAATCTTGTCTCGCCAGGACAATTACGACTAAGTTGTGAGTTCGATCCTCACTGGGTGCCCTCTACATTCGGCCTTGTGCTACATCTAAGCTGCGCTTGGAAAATTACTATTGTGTCAGTGTTTGTGGGTAGCTAAATTTAAGACAGAAGAAGACCGTCCTTTTAATCATTCCCCTTTTTGGGCCTTGTGCCACATTTTCTGTATTGAAGTGTAAATAAATATCGTTCTTCGCTATGGTACCTAGACTCTATGAATTTAAGCGCAGTACAAGACTAGCGCCGGGATGTCATCAATTTACAGTTGAGTCGACGAGATGTAACCGTAAGTTCTATGCTAATAATTGCTTTTCTCGTACTTTCCAGTCAACTTTAACATTAAAAAATTCGAATGCAATGTCAATCGCTATTTGCTGTCTTCCTCATTGCTCTTTTATTTTTTTCGCTTTTTAGAAATGTTTCTGTTTTCTAATTCTTCAACACCAAGTAATCTCTTGTTTCTTAGTGACTTTATTACCTTACTGAGGAGGGAAGGGTCGATTAAAAAAAACAGGAAAGAAGTAAGTTTATTTCTCTTTACTGTTTTCTGGATATTTTGTCTCTGCCAAAGACTACAGTTACAGGACCGATATACCTTGTCATTTAGTAATTACTTCAACTGAAGTCGCTAACAGATGAATTATTTAACAATATTCTCTTTCAATAAAATCGTGCAACAATGTAATTATGTCACAACTGAACGGAATTACCGGAATGATAATTTTCGATATCGGTGCAAGATTACCGGATCTAATCCATTTGGATTTGGCTACCTGAGGCTATATCAAATCGCAAATCTGTCAGACGAAGATTACGGCTTCAGAAAATTATATAACGCCGTAAATGCTTCAGGGTCGGGGATGTTTTGAAATGCTGTGCAGGTTACTGCTATACCGAACCTTTATATTGATAATTCAACAACTGATACAAATCGTTCATTCAATAATGTCTTTTTTTTTTAATTTCAGTATATTTCTTTAAAATAAATAAGGTCTTTCCAGACACTGATTGTGAGAAATAGTACCAGAAAACGGTATTTCCATGTTTGATGGACTTTCAAGCGTTTACCTGTAGGGAGTAATCTTTTCTCCACTCTGCTACCATTTTCCACATATATAACCTTCAACGCCTGGGCGCTACTCTGTCGATATTTCAATGATAAACGTCCAAATGAGCTCCATTCCTTAGTTATACGATTTTAGACTTTTTTTTAGCTAGAAAAAGTCAGACAACATTGTGGCACCATGCATAATTAGAAAACTGAAAAGAGATGTTCATAAATATATGATTTGTTTTTTCGGTTTGTTAACCATTTGATAATTATTTAGAGCTGAAAAATATTTGGGTTTTGAGAATAATTCTTTAATTGCGTTCAAGCGATCTGGGAGAAAGAAAGAAAAGAAGAGGAGGAGGAAAGAAAAACATAATACGAAAACCAGGTCATAAGTCGAGCACACACACGCACGATTGATACATAACAGATGTTGGAAGATATCCAGGTCAAAGTACCTGACCGAAATCCGCGAAAGGTGGAAGTTGTTATCAATTGGTTGGAGAATCGAATTTTAGGGACAATGAAAAAATATTGATAAGTAACAAATGAAAAGGGTGTCATTGAGATGATAGTAAAGTCTAGGGGATGGGGAAGTTTATCTAAGGATATGCAGGCAGACAATCCCAGAATTGAAAATATAGCCACACAAGGTGATGTAGAAATGCTTTTTGAGATAATTAAGATTTTTGTTAACAAGTTCCGAGCGAAAGAAAAAAAGTGAAATATTTTTATTAGCTCGCGAGAACGCCACCCAGTCTGAGAAAACCCTTTCTTAGATCGTATCCAATTAGCGATCAACTGTTTGACAAATACCGCGTGCGTCATTTCGGTCACGTACGAAAAAGGGCAGTTTAAGTTTTTGTTTTTTTTAAGCAAGGTGTTCCCCCCACCCCAGAACAAAGCCACGGATTGTCCACGCCCGATTAAAAACGTCACGAAGGGAGGAGGAAAGACACCGACCAGAGCCTCATTGGCCGAAGGCGGTCACCTGATACATGAAGGAGGAGGAAAGACACCCAACCAGAGCCTCATTGGCCGAGGGCGGTCACGTGACGTGCGAGGGAGGAGGAAAGATGCCCGACTAGGACCCATTGGCCGAGAGCGGTCACATGACATACGAAGGAGCGGGGAAGCGGGTATGTAAAATCCCTAATCAGAAATAAGAAGGGTGGATACGTATTTAGGATTATCAAGAAAACCCTGGCGCCGACAGACCCACCCCAGTTTTTGACTGCCTCAATAAAAGCGGGACCCCAACCGACAGAAATGAGTTGCAGCTGCGCCGCGGACGGCGAGGGAGTTTGAGCGCGGGCTGCGGGCCCGGTTCATTCGCCCCTTTGCGGGCAAGAAAGGCCGGTTCGTTTGGCCTAAGAAGAGAAATTCGTCCAACCCAAGTCGAAGTGAATAAATTCGTCCAACCGAAGCCGAAGTGAATAAGCTCGTCCAACCGAAGCCGAAGAGAAGAAGTTAATTCGCGCACTGACGGCGGAGATGAGTGAACAATAATTCAGACTCTGAAGAGAGAGTTAGTTGCAGCCACGGACGGCCAGAGAGATCAGCCGTGAACGACAGGTAGAGATCGGCGCCCAGTGTCGAAACCAAACCACACCCCGAAATGCAAATTTCTAGAGAGCAGGCAACTCGAAGCCTTAAAGTTGTATGGTAGAAGCTTGGTGCCACGGTCCACAGAACGGGTCGGGAGGTAGGAATAATCTTGTGTAACGAGCAAATAGATATAAAAAGTTGTTACCTTTTTCTTCAATATTTTTGACCTTGTGAGTTTTTATTTTTCTTGTGTGTTATCACCCCGTTGGACTCAGCTTGCATACGGCCCAATCCCGTTTGATCCCGTCTGTCTAAGATCTAATCACAGCGTGGGTAGGCAGACCGGAGATCAGTGAAGTTACCCTGGTAACCAGGCGTTGGAAGCGGGTTGGGAA
This sequence comes from Acanthosepion pharaonis, assembly GCA_903632075.3. Lineage (NCBI taxonomy): Eukaryota > Metazoa > Mollusca > Cephalopoda > Sepiida > Sepiidae > Acanthosepion > Acanthosepion pharaonis. The sequence continues at coordinate 622,921 of CAHIKZ030000058.1, forward strand.
CGACGAGGCTGGTATTCATCTAACCAAAGGGTTAGAACGTCACACTTGGAGCAGCGAGGAGCGAACAGCTGACGCCGCGGCAAAGACGTCACAACTGGTGTCGTGATCATAGGATCAGAACCCCGGACCACGTCACGTCACAATTGGCGCCGCGAACGAGATCGAACGACACAGTCGACGCTGCGACCAGGGGGGGGGGACGACGTCACAACATGCACAGTATCGAATCACCAACATTGTCTGTGTATTTCAAATGTCCAAAGAAACTTCCACCTGGACACCATTTTCCAAAGAACTGCCACATTTTGGTAAAAAAAACCCGCTTAGGTGCTTTTCTGAACACTACAATCTTTACTTCTTCATTTCAAGGTTCAGACGTTCTTTATCCTCTATATTCTCATAATCTTCATTTCTTATCATCTCATCTTTCATTCGAATTACATATCTTATAATTATTTACCCGCTGCCTCACGCAGCAAGATGTGGCACAAGGCCGAGTAGGCTCGTACAATATTTCCCTATTGACCACGTAAAAACGGAGTCAGTTTTCTGAGACGAAGGGCAGAGTCTCGTCTGGGGAATAGCCTATGACATATCTTAATATTTATTCCCCATAATAGGTAGAAAATGTGCCACAAGGGCTAAAATGATTAAGACTGGTCTTCTCGAGTTCTACCTCTAAAGTAACTAGTCTCATTCGTGAACCCATTCGTACTTACAATATTCCTTTCACCATAACAACGCATTTACTCTTAGCTGTCACACCACAATCACCAAAATACCACATTTTCTCTATATCTTATACAAATTGTTTATAAGTCATAACGATTTTAGACCCCATTTCATACGTCATGAATTTTATACGTCATTTTAGACGTCATAAATTTTATACGTCATAAATCTTTTACGTCATAACGTTTTAACATCTTTTAAATCAAGGAAAATTTATTGAAACAAAACAAGTTCAGTTGAACACTAATGACAGTTCCAGAACAACGTAACTATAAACAATTTTTTTCTATCCTCTGCCAGCCGCAATGATGGAGAAAGCATTACCTCGATCCATCGCCAGTGAGACACGTTGCAAGAGGCATTCCGTTTCGCGAGGGTTGTCCCTTAATCGAGACGCAATCGTGTCAATTCTCCGAAGAAACGGCATCGAACGAGGGTCAATAACCCCAGAAGTCTCCACTGCCACAGGATTAAAAAAAAAAAAATCTATCAGCGCGAGACGAATATTTAACTATTTTTTTAATCTCTGCCTCCCGGGCGACGGATCCTGGCTCAACCGCGGAACTGATCAAAATCCCGACCGAAAATGTATCCGCACAGTTCGCATTCCAAATCAACGACATCCCCATTTTAAAAGGGAAAATGGTAATGCCATCCGGCCGCTTTCCATCACCGCGGTCCAGGTCTACGGGTTCGATTTGGGAAGGTAACCCAGCTGTATCCAAACCTCTTTTGATGATGTCGTTAATGGCAGCATGCCGTGGAAAGTTGCCGGCACTACGACGACAGGAGAGAGGATGCAAACCAAACTCCTCTTGAGTGGCGATCATTTATTCGGTGGCAAACCTTAGGATGAAAAAGTATTTAAGTATTACTGTACGTTTTTATTGATTTTTTTCCTGAGAGAATTATAAGTCCTGCCAGCATTCATTATTGGTGACCACAAGTCTTAACAACATTAGACAGGCTGAAGAAACATTGTTGACGTTACTGACACCGATGTTAACAGTCTCTTTTTTTGTCTTCTAATGTAGTACTAGCAGGAGAGCCCGCCGTTGCCCGGGGATGTAACAGTAAGAGATAGATCAAGTATCGACCATCATAAAGACTGAAAAATAAAATTGACAAAGATTATTGTTTAAGGTTGACGGACACGCATGTCTTAATTTTTTTTTTTTTTTTTTTACGATTTGGTCAAACCCAAACTCAAACAAAAAACATTGTTTTCAATCGTTATGAGTCTACTGATTGAATAGAATTTTATTATAAACAATTGTCTTGTAAATGGAATTTTAAAGCATTCTGAATGTAAAATAAAGAAAAAAGTGTGCAAGACAATAAGAAACACTACCTGCCAAAAAAGTGAAGTTTTGATGAAATCGTTTGAAAAATGTAGGAAATCCGATCCCATATATAACACACACACACACACACACACACACACACACACACACACACACACACACACACACACACACACACTGGGTTTTATAATAAGTATAACTCGATATGAGTTGTCCCTCTTTCATTCAGCGATGCCTCTTAATCGTGTTTTCAAATTGATTTTAAGGTAATTTTACGTAGTCCTGTGAAGTTTTGTTGAAATCGGTTGAAAAATGTAGGAAATACGATCCCATATATAAACGTACAGATACACACAAACACACAAACACACACACACACACAATCTGCGTTTTATAATAAGTAGGATGATAAATTTCAAATAAAAAATAATGAACTGTTACTTGATATAATAATAATGAACTTGTTACTCCTTCTACATGGCAACGAATTCTGTATAATCTCAAAGATGAAAAGTAGACTAGAAGCAACAGAAATGTGGTTCTACAGAAAGATGCTGAGGATACCATTGACCGACAATGTGAGCAATGAAGACCTTTTAGAGAAAATGGAAACAAAAAAGGTAAGTTATACATCAAGGAAAGGAAGTTTAATTTTTGGGGACGTAATGAGGAAGGAGGGCTTGGAAAATCTGATACTCACAGGACAGTTTGAGGGAAAGAGGAAAGCAGCGTATATCATACTTGATGAGCTTGAGTAAATGGGAGAAATAACAAAAAGACAAGACTTATTAAGCGCTACAATGGAGCGGAAGATGTGGAGGGCCAAGATCACATACAATCTGAAGCGACACGGCACATAAAAGCAGAAGAAGAGGATCGTAGTACTTTTCTCAAGGAAGATGTTAAAGAAAGTGGTTCTGAGCCAACAGGCTTGCCTCACTCTGGATTTCGTCAGAACCGTGTTTAGTAAATATTTTAGAAATATTTAAACTATCTGAATAACTGAATTTCTTCTTCTTCTTCTTCTTCTTCTTCTTCTTCTTCTTCTTCTAGCTCTTTTTAATTCTATTTCTGCTGCTAGTCATCCTTCTCCCCTTACTTTAATTCTTCTTCTTCTTCTTCTTCTTCTTCTTCTTCTTCTTCTTCTTCTTCTTTAGCTTCTTCTTTTTCTTCTTCTTCAGCTTCAGCTTCTCCTGTTATATTGCAATATTCCTTTTTCTTTTTTCTTTTTAGGATTTTCCTCTTACCCAGTATTTATTATATAGGACCAACAACGAAGTAACTAAGTAACGGTTATTAAATTTCACCGCAATTTCAGTTCAGGTCTCTAAGAATTTATGTTAAACATGTACGTCTTATAAATGACCAAAATTTTCTCCAGATTAACTTTAAAGAATTCGTCTATTACGCTACTTGTTTGTATTTGAATTGCCTCGTTTTCCATTTTTCGGTGTATTCGCTAAAATGTCATCTGACGTACAGTCCAGCAGATACACGGAAGACTTGCCTTTGCGTTTTCAGCGTGCGTGTGTCCGATTATGTTAAAATGGTATAATACGTGTTTTTGTGAACGTGTGTTCGCACGCTGAACCGCGCATGCGTGAATATCTTCGCAGCATCGTGTATGGAGTCGAAGGCCTATTTAGTTATTTGTGTTTATTTGCATCTATGCGTAAGGAAACAAAAAGAAGGCAGGAGACATGTTGTAAGTGCGCATGCGTGTATGCGCGCTACAAAATAAACTTGATATCAATGAATGAAATAGTGTCTCAATGTATGTACGAATATATTTTGAAAAGGAGAAAGACAAAAATAAATGTGGGTATATGTATGTTTTGTAGTTTGACCCTAGTGGCGACAAAATAAAAAAAAAACAACAAAAAAAAAACAATGCAAACGTAAGTGAAATCATCTAAATTAATTAATTAAAAGAAAAACCGAGAAAGGTATGAAAATGGATTAAAAATACGTAGACTGAAATTATTCCCAATTTTTAATTCAAATTCGAGGTATATTTTTGGAAAGTAATCTCCGGTGCCAAATTTCTTATGAACTATAAGATGTTCGATACTCAACTGAGAGACTAATTTAACGTATATAATAAAACGATGCAGCCTGATTTATGATCAGTTTGTGGTACACGCCCTGATTGACAAATAAATAAGGCATTCATTCATTCTTCTTCTTCTTCTTCTTCTTCTTCTTCTTCTTCTTCTTATATTACAATATTCCGTTTGTTTTTTTCCTTTTTAGGATTTTCCTTTACCCAGTATTTATTATATAGGATTGACAAATAAATAAGGCATTAATTGGATGGACATTAAAAATATATATATATATATATATATATATATATATATATAAAAGTAAGTGGAAAAGAGAACAATTGTTGATGGTAAATTGTGGCAGTTAGTGAATACGATACCAATATATATATATATATATATATATATATATATATATATATATATATATATATATATATATATATATATATATATATATATATATATATATATATATATATATATATATATATTAGTT